>CBVK0100069432.1:0-14886 GCA_900067695.1 Picea abies
TTATTTTAAAATTCCCTTTTATTAATTTCATGCACAAATGTGCATTATATATCAATTAGATTTTTTCATTATTTAATTTCTTAATTTGATTTATCTTATTTCTATGAATTTAATTACTAAAATAATTTATCCCCCTTACTAATTTAGAATTAGGCTTATTCTTTAATTTAGGCTTTGACTTTTATAAGGATTTATAATTAATAAATTCATTCTTTAATTAATTATCTAAATCTAGCAAGGTCTAAATATTTTCAAGGTTTATAATCATTCTTTCAAGGTTTTCTAGGCCACCTAGATTCATTGACTCAATTTTTATTTACGCGACGTGCCCTTCAAGACGCACTTCCGTGCTCCAAGGGTGCCACTCGCCTTTGACTGATTTTGGTAGTTTTTCCAACCCTTGGAGTCAACACTCCACTCAGTTGACCTTGTGAGAGACTATGGGCTTCTAAGGAATAAGGACTCTGCCTTATTGTGCACCCCTTAGAAATATTCGTGAGCGACTGTCTCAGTCTTCCCTCACGACATCGTGGACCTCTCGAACTAGGTAATCGTTAACCTAAAATTCGAGCCACGATGGGAGTGCTAGTAGGCTATGACAGAGACACTGCCACACCTCTCCCTCAATATCTGGTTTCTGTGTAGGGCCCCTTTACTCCTTATGTGAATCTGATTAGCAAGCATCGTCAACCTGCATCCATTGACAAAATATTTTCACTGATCCATATACATAATCATACCGAATCAATCATATGTCACATATTCATAAAATGATTACCCAAACTCAACACAATCCACTCCCCAACTCAATCCAGAGTGCAAGGTAGTCTGTTGATTCCATCGACATCCACAATCTATCAAGTGTCCTACACACTCAGGGAAAACTCGCCAATAATATATGTCAATACATATATCAAGTAACAATAAATCACAACCCATCAACATCATCATGTAAAATCCATAGTCGAAACAAATAACACTATGCTATAACCAAATCACTTGCACACAAGTGTCCTCAAAGAATAAGTCGATAACATGTGCTCAATAGAGCGGGATGTTACAGATGTTTTGAATTATTTTTCTACTTTGCCTCAACCGTTTCAAGAAGTTTTCAGTTTCATGTACAAAGATTGCCACAAGATTCCCGATTCTTTTCTCCAATAGTTACATTACTATTAAATTTCAAATTTCTTACAAAAGACTCTTATTGAGTGCATAAAGCCTAGCATTTCCACTTGGCATGGAATATCAACATCTACAACACCTGGATCACTCGACTAGTGGATAAAGAAAAATTATCTAAGTATATCTTTGGGCTTAGTGCCTTCATCCCTCACCCATAAATTGATGCTAAGTTATTCTTCCATGTACCTTAATATAATGCCTGAGGTTGGACCCTGTTGGGGGGGATCTTAGAAATTGATAACATATAACTAAAGGAAATTAACTCCATTCAGAAGCGAAGTGCCTAGTGGGTGTAATGTAGTGGAGCAATGGAGCAACCACCTCCAACAACATAATTAATACGGGATGACCTATTAGGATTGCAAAGAGACCAACAAAATTCAATCATATACAAACTCAAATTGCCAATTTTAATTCAAATATTTACTTGATACTACAATTGAGCATCCTTTGAATCTTTTAGTATCTTGAAAAAGGACGAATTGGGACAACGACAATGAGAATAAGTTTATTTCACTAATATTTAACAAAGAAAGCTTCAATGGCTTTCGATCAATAGACCTTCGAGTTGTTAAAAAGTGCCAATTATAATAAATTGTCCATTTAAATCAAGTTTCTTAATCTACAACTTTAATGTAAGATCTAAATACTAATAGAGGAAGTTAATTTTTATAGCAGATGTGTCATTTTCTTCTTTTCAATGTGATGCTTCAACTTTTTAACCATTATTTTTTTAAAGCATATGTGTCATTTTCTGGTTTTTCTAACTAGTTAGTTGGGGAGATAAAGATTCCACATCCATTAATATTGTGGTCTGGGATTTGGATTAAGATCCAACAAACCAGTTAATGATGGTAGTCATTTTATGATCCAAGTATTAATTCAAAGAGACGGGGCTAGATATATCTCTAGTTACCAAGTAGGCATCGTATGTTCAGAGCTTGGATGAGTCTATTTGTCGCTAGCTAGAGGGAAGGAAGATCTCAAGAGAAGGAGCCTTTATGAGTGTAGCTTGAATCTAATTGTTAATGGTAAGTTGGAATCAGTTGGTTTGTTTTTGTTTAAGACTTTTATATAGCGGATTCATTTCTTGCATCTAAGAGTTAGGAGAGTGGGAAGTAGGTATTTATATTCCTTCTCCCTCCATATATGTTCTATTAGCATTGTTAATTATGTAAGGAATTCTTCCATCATATTCTACCATTGACTGAATGCATGAGTATGATGTTACAAATGAGTTATAAAATTATCGAAATTGTTGTGTACCTTTTTTAAACAAATATTTTTTCCCGCACTCTAAATAGTATAATAGAGAGATTATCACTTTGTATTGCACAGTCTGAAGCAGTAGAATGAGGCCACTATATCTTATATTTGAGTGTTTGGAGTAGGAGGAGGCGACCTCGAGCGTTGAGGAACCTTCTTTTCGTAAGCCTCGAAACATCTAAGAGGTTATTTCGATCTTGCTTTCCCCATCATTTATATTGAGAGTTAGTTGGCCATTTTTATTTTCTCATTGATTCATCGAGAGTTAGTTGGCCATGTCTTTCTCAAGATATAATATAAGCAGGCTCGACACACACTAGTCTTATTCTTTAATTATATAGGCAAGCTAACCTATAATTGCAGGACCACGATGGCAAGACCAAACGAGCATAGGGAGAGGGTCGTTTTGTATCTCTATATAGTTGAGGGTCGTGTTGTAGCTCTATATAGTTCAAGTTTGGTACATTGTAAATATGCCAATGACTTTAACATGTAATTTGAGAATAGTTGTGGGAAAAGGACAATGAGGCAGTGAGGCTAGGGTTGAGGCAAGCAAAAGTAGTGTGACACATGAACAATTGATTTACTTATTCTACTACATAAGTGTTAATAGAACAGTCGGTTGATTTATTCACTGGCAATGTAGAAGTGTTAATAGAGAACAAAAGTGTTAATACATTAGGAAAATCCGAATCTATTCACTGCAATAGTGTTAATAGAACAGTCGACTGATTTATCCATTGACAATGTAGAAGTGTTAATAGAGCACTGAATTTTTAATACATTGAGCCAATCCATATCTATTCACTCAATAGACTTAATGAGATTAAAAAAACTTAGGTTATACCAGATTGAAAAAAAAAATATTGTGTCAGAGGCTATTTAAAGACCTCAAAAACAATGTCAATGAAAATACAAAGATATCCTAGACTAAAAACTTAGGATTAACAAAAATCTCAGAAATAAGAGATACAACTTATTATCTAATAACGTTTTAAATAAAAACAATTAAAATATTACAAAATAATAACTATTTTAACTTTCCCATGTATAACTTTGAAAAACACAAAAATAATTTTAGTCAAAGGAAAAGTAATTGAAGGTCAACGATGAATCGATCACTAGAGTCCTGGCCTTCGGCATGGACTAATAATTAGTGTAGGAATCATTCATAAGTTTTTTATGTTAATGAAAAAAAGACTTCTCAACAAACACTCCATAGTATTTAATCTTCAAATTCATAATATCGTCTTTTGTTTTCATATAGTTGACAGTGCATTATATATTGCAATTCATTTTATATATGAGGTGTTTTTTCTTTTCAATGTATTATATAATGTGATAAGAGATATTTGAACTAGATTTGGGAAAAAAATGAAGTCCGATCATTTTCAATGTATTTTATTTATTTTAAATGAAATAATTTAAATATCTAAATGATGATGATGATTAATGTCCTTTGTCTCTCATTAATAATTTTGTTATAATATACCATGTTTTTATGTCACCATTTTCATGTGAACCTTGTATTACTTATATTTCCGAAAATTTATAAATTTTTATTTATTTATTAAATATATTAATATGATTTTTTTAAATTAATTAATTGTATTCTAATAATAAGATTAATAATTTTGTTATAATATACCATGTTTTTAAATCACCCTTTTCATGTGAGCATATAACCTTTTATTACTTATATTTTCAAAAATTTATAAATTTTTATTTATTTATTGAATATATTGATATGATTTTTTATAATTAATTATTTGTATTTTAATAATAAGATTAGTGTTGAAATTACTATAATACTATGCAAGGCAAGTACTAATAATTCTAAATAATTCATTTGTGTTGAGAAACAAAAATAAAATAGAAAAATTATGTTGGTTGTGGAGCTTGATTATCTTCCTAATTCATAGGTCTTGTTTCAACTGCATTTGGATCATAGTTCTTGAAGAGGGGTGTGGGGGGCCTTTCCCTTCACTAGTGTCACCAACAGGGGGTGACAACATTTATTTCAACCCCCCTGGTGAGGGTTTGGGGGCAGTCCCCTTGAAGATATTTTTTTGGAAAAATGCTTTGTAAAATATTGTAATTTTGTAATCAATCTGGACTATTCATTATTAGGTCGCGGATTTGATGGTATAAGTTTTGTTGGTTACTTTTTCCCCTGAAGGCAACCCTCTTTTTATGAGGGCATTATATTGTAGTTGTGTATGGTGAGAGAGAACATTGTGATTAAGAGAGGAGATTGTGAAAGAGTGAGAGTGTGAAACAGATGTGTTGTAGCTTCTATCCCTTTATTTTGCTTAATGGAATCAAGGAAGCACTGGTTGTTTCTATGTGAACATAGCCCATATCGGGTGAATCATGTATATCGATGTTTCTCTTGTATTGTGTTCTTTTGCATTTTATTTCCACATTCACTTTCGTTTATTTATTGCTCCGTGATACTATTCCTAAAAGTATTAGAGTCAAAGGTCTATTTGGCTAATAAACTCACAAGAAAGGAGCATTCCTAATTTGAGTGGGAGCAATGGCGAAAGAAGGAAAGTTTAGGGTCAAGAAGTTTAACGACCAAAACTACCAACTATGGAAGATGCAAATGGAGGACTATCTATATAAAAAGAATATTTTCTTACCATTGGGTGGAATAACAGAGAAGTCAAGGATTATGAAGGATAAAGAATGAGAGGTTCTTTACAGAAAGGCACTAGAAATAATATAGTTGTGCCTGGAAACATTAGTGACTTTCAACATTTCAAAAGAAAAGACAATGAAGGATCTAATGAAGGCATTGGATTAACTATACGAAAACCCTCAATCTCCAACAAGGTATTTCTTATGAAGCATTTAATTAATATGAAGATGCCAAAAGGTGGGTCTTCTACTAATCATTTAAATGAGTTTAACATTGTCACCAGTCAGTTAAGTTATGTAGGAGTAAACTTTGATGATGAGGGTATGGATATTTTGATTTTGTGCTCATTGCCAAAAATATGGAATGACTTGGTCATGGTTGTGAGTAATTATGTCTTAGGGTAAAATACTTTAAAGTTTGATGATGTTGTTGGTGTTATCCTTAGTAATGGAAAGTGACAAAAAAACACAGGTGCACATCACATAATTTTTTCACTATGAAGAGTAGGGGAAGACAAATGGAGAGAGGAAAGTGCCCTGGGAAACATGGGAAGTCTAATAAGGGTAGATCCAAATCCAAAGGGAAGCTAGTGTTGGCATTGTAGGAAGAAATGACACCTGAAGAAAGATTGTTGGTCTTGAAGAGGAAAACAATGAGATGGACAACAAGAGAATAATCAAGAAGCAAATGTATCTAGTGATGTGTTGCAATATGCTTTGATCCTTTCATTAAGTAATATTATTGACTCTTGAGTGGTAGACGCAGGGGCTTCATTTCATGGCACACCCCATAGGAAATATTTTCAAAACTATGTTCAAGGTGATTTTGGATAGGTTTATTAGGGTGATGATAAACCATGTAAAATTGTTGGAAAGGGTAAGATAAACATAAAATTACATAATGGTAACCAATGGTTGTTGAAAGAGGTGAGGCACTTTCCCAATTTAAGAAAAAATCTAATTTCAAAAGGGCAGTTGGGAAGTGAAGGCTATATAGTTACATTTGCAGACAATTCATGGAAGGTCACTGAAGGATCATTGATAATAGAAAAAGGAGAGAAGGTGTGTATGCTGTATTTATGTACCATTAATGTTAACTCCTTTATTTATTTATTTTATACATGAACAAATACAACATTGTGTAATCATAGGCTTGGGCACTTGAGTGAGAAGGAGATGCATATTCTACACTCGAGGAATTTGTTGTCAGATTTGAACCATGATGATTTGGATTTATGTGAGCAGTATGTTTATGAAAAATAGAAGAGTGAAAAGTTAAAGCTTTTTCATACATATGTATGGGGACCACCTCAAGTATCATCTCTTGGTGGCTCTTATTATTATGTTACTTTTATTAATGATGCGACTAGGAAAACTTGAATTTATTACATTAAAAAAAAATATGATGTCTTTGATACTTTTAAGAAATGGAAGGCTTTGGTTGAGAATGAGATAGGAAATAAGTTTCAGTGTCTCATATCATATAATGGAGAAAAATAATACAACAAGGAGTTTGATAGTTACTATTCATACCATGGGATTCATAGAGAGAATATAGTTCCAGGAACACCACAAGAAAATGGTGGGATTCATAGAGAGAATATAGTTCCAGGAACACCACAAGAAAATGGTGTGTCAGAAAGGATGAACAGGACAATCATGGAGCATGCAAGGAGTATGAGATTGCATGCAGAATTTCCATTACAATTTTGGGTAGATGTTGTGGATACTATTGTTTACTTAATAAATAGAGGGCCTTCAAGTTCCTTGGATTGTGGCATTCCAAAGGAGGCATGGATAGGTAAAAAGGTAAACTACTCATTTTTGAAGACTTCCAACCATGAAGGATTTGTCCATATTGATATAGAAAATTGAAAAAAACTTGAGGCAAAATCCAAGAAGTGTGCTTTTATTGGATATGGAGTTAATTATTTTGGTTATCACTTATGGGATTATGAAAATAAAAAAAATCATCAGGAGTAGAGATATGGTATTCAATGAGAAGGTCATGTACAAAGATCAGTTGTAGGGAAATAAATAAGCAAAGGAAAGCACAGAATATACAGTGCTTGATGAAATCACACAAAATGAAATTCCAAAGGTGCTAGAAAATCAAAATGTTCAACAACAACAACAATAGAAACATGTACCTCAAACTTCTATAAGTGTTGTTAGAAGATCTATCAGGTTAAGTAGACCCCCTGAAAATACTCCCCTCCACTGTATGATTTATAGTTGACCAATTCCGATGAACTATAAATATATGAAAAAGTAATGAAGGTATAAACCATAAAGAAGTGGGAGAAAGGAATGAAGAGGAGATGGACTCCTTGGTACATAACCAGAAGTGGGACTTGGTTTGGTTAACTACAGTTAAAATAGAATTGCAAGATAAATGGATATACAGGTTGAAGGAAAAAGATGGAGGCAAAAAGAGGTACAAGGATAGACTTGTTATAAAGGGGTTTTCACATAAGAAAGGTATATATTTTGATGAAATGCTTTCTCTTGTTGTTAAAATGACTTCAATTAGAACTATTTTAAGTCTAGTAACAGTAGAAGATATGCATTTTGAACAACTAAATGTAAAGACATATATTCTCCATGGGGATTTGGAGGAAGACATTTATATGCAATAGTCACAGGTGTATGAGGTCAAAGGGAAGGAGAAATTAGTATGTAGGTAGAAGAAGAGATTGTATGGAATAAAGCAAGCTCCAAGGCAATGGTATTTGAAATCTGACAAGTTTAAGACAAACAAAGGTTATAGTAGATGCCATTTTGACCATTGTGTTTGTTTTCAAAGACTAGATAATGGCATATATATTATCTTGTTATCGTATGTAGATAACATACTTGTTTTAGGATATAACATGCGGGATATAAATGTGCTCAAAATAAAATTAGATAATTCATTTGCGATAAAGGATTTGGGTGCTACAAAGCAAATCCTTAGTATGAGAATAACAAGAGATAGGAAAAAACACAAATTAACATTGTTTCAGGGTGAGTACATAGAGAAGATGTTGGAAAGATTTACAATGTAGGATGAAAAACCAGTTAGTACACCTTTGGTCAACCATTTCAAACTAACTAAGGAGATGTGCCCCAATACACAAGAGAAAATATAATACATGTCCAAGGTTCTGTACTCATAAAAAATTGGTAGCTTCATGTATGTGATGGTGTGCACAAGGCCATATATTGCAAATGTAGTGCAAGTTGTCAGCAAGTATATAAACAATCCAGGGAAAGAGCATTGGAAGGTAATAAAGTGGATTATTGGGTATTTGAGAGGTACTACTACTCAAGAATTATGTTTTGGAGGTTCAAACACTATTATATAGGGATATGTTGATTCATATATTGCAAGTAATATAGATAGCAAGAGGAGCACCATAGGGTATGTTTTTATTGTAGGTGGAACAATAGTAAACTGAATTTCGAAATTGCAAAAGGTTGTTGCACTTTCAACAACAAAAGCAGAGTATGTTGCTATTATAAAGGATAGTAAAGAGATAAATTGGTTACAAAGGTTTATGGAGGAATTTGGAAAGAAGCAGGAGAATATCAAGTTGTAAAATGAAATCTAGAGTGTCATTCATCTTGCAAATAACTCAGCCTTCTATTCTAAGACTAAACATATACAACTAAGGTACCATTTTATACAATTATTTTTGGAAGATGGATAATTGAAGCTGGAAAAGATACATGCTAGCTAAAATCCTACAGACATGTTAATGAAGGAAGTAACCCGGGAGAAATTGAGTTCCTTCTCAGTTTCAATTGGCCTTCAAGCATGATGGTGAAGCTAAGAAATTTTTCAGGTCTAAAGTTGGAGCATAGTCCAACAACTGCAGTAGTGGTGGAGTTGTTGTGTTCAGTCTCCAAGCGGGAGATTGTTGGTTGTGGAGCTTGATTATCTTTTTGATTCAGAGGTCTTGTTTCATCCGTTTTTGGATCCCAATTCCTGAAAAGGGGGTGTGGGGGGAAATTTCTCCCCAACTATTGTTTCCATGGCGTCCAGGGGTGGGAAACAATTCTTTGGAGCGCCTCTCCCCCCGCGCCCCCCCTCCCCCCTTGTGGGGCTTTAGGGACATTACCCCTAAAGAAAAAAAAAATTGGAAAAATGCCTTGTAAAATATTGTAATTTTGTAGTCAATCTGGACCATTCATTATTAGGTCACAGATCTGATGGTAGAAGTTATGTTGGTGCCTTTTTTCCCTAGAAGGAAACCCTATTTTTATAAGGGAATTATGTTGCGACTTTGTATGTTGAGAGAGTTCATTGTGACTGAGAGACAAGACTATGAGAGAGTGAAGAAGAGGTTGCATCAGATGTAATGTAGATTTTATCCCTTTATTTTTCTAGATGGAATAAAGAAAGGACGTAGCCCATATTGGGTAAACCACGTATATCAATGTCTCTCTTGTATTGTGTGAAATATGTCTCTCTTCTATGTTTTATTTCTGCATCCATTTTGATTTGTTTTATTTTATTGTGTTGTGATATTATTCCTAACATGAAAATATGTGAAACATAAAAAACAATGGACATCAACTAGTATAGCAGTTTACTTTGGGAGTTTATAATGATGTATTTATTTATATTTTAGACCTTGCTGATATTTTTATTTTTTCTTCATTCCTTTTTAAAGGTATATGAGATTAACAATGACTTAATATACAAAGAAACATACTATTGTGTAAAAATATTATAGGTTTAAAAATGATTTCGTTGTTGATTCTTTTCCGTGAACTCCTCCCCACTAGGATTAAACACACATGAGATAAATAATTTCTTAATGGAAAAATATATAATTGTTTTGTGGAAGAACCCCCACATTTACTTAATTAAGTCATGTTTTTGTTTCTTTACCCAGATTTTTATTGTCGTTTCAAGTACCTCAAATCCAACGGGTTTTCATTACATAATCTAAAAGGATTTTTGAGGATTTTTTTCCCAATTCTTGTTAAGTTTATTTATTGTAAGTGTTGAGAATCCATATTTTTCGTATTACATTATCATATGGTGTTTAGCTTGAGTTTTATTATTTCTATTCTATATTTGTATATGAGTTATTTATTTAATAAATGTTGTAATATTAAAATTTTACATTTATTAAATTAATGCAGTAATGTGTATTTTCTAAATTTTTATGGATGAAAAGATAAAACCTTGATTTGATGAGAGAAGAAATTGATATTTTAAATAAAGGTTAAATATTATTATTTAGCATTTTTGTTGTCGCTATAGGATTAGATTAATTTTTTTAATTTTGTTTTATAAAATATCTTGAATTTGACTGAATTTGACTAGAGAAAAATCAAATATTTTGAATAAAGATTAAATATTATTATTTATAATTTTTGTTTTTGTTATGGTTATAGGGTTAGATTAATTTTTTCACTTTTGCTTTTTAATTTAGAGATCCTATGAAACTTGTGTAGCCCATTTGTGAATCATGCTATGCTTGTAGATTTTGTTTTTTAATCTGATAATGGAGTGTATGGAAGATAATCCGTTGTCATATAAAGAATAAAATACACTGCCATCAAAACTTGTGTTAGATTCTTTTTGAATACTTGCTCAAAAACATGCTAGATAAGAAAGGTGACGAGAAAGTGAACAACACTTATCTTGACAACAACGAAAGTCACGAGAATGATCTAGAATCACCAAACATGATTTCTTGAGTGACAATGTTTCATTTAGTAGAAATTATATTTAGAAACCAATCAATAATCTAGGTTTATAACTTATCAAGTCTAATGGCTTTCAATTGTGTAGTATGTTAGGGGCACTATTCAAGAACTTGATACCATTTTTCTTTTTAATGGAGAAAATGGTTTAGAAGATATCATTATGTGTAAAGTTATTGATGAGTCCCATACAAGAAATATAGAGTTGACTTGCTTGGATCCTTGTGGTAATGATCCAATTCTTTACATTATTGGTACCAATGACACAAGAACACAATATGCATGATGTTTTTCCTATGCATATGGTGTTTGTAGATGAAGGAGCAAGCTTATACTACACCATCCACTACAATCATCAAGCAAGGGTTTTATATGGGATCCTATTGAGATGTGACCGCCTTATTAAGATATGGTTGTTTTGTCAATATTGGTAGAAATAAATGAACATTCAAATGGATAGGATTTTGGTACACTATACAAATCCATTTTTTTTAACATAAAGGCATGCACATATTTCCTTATATATTATGAAAAGTGGCTTGGTATGTATGAATATGAGTCATTTAAAATTCCATATCCCATGGAAGTGTTGGATTGCTTAGTAGAGATTTCAATTAGATAAAATTGTTATTGGGTAAGAATATTTTGAATTCATGTGGATGTTATTGGTAGAGGCCATCATATTCTCAATGATGTGGATTTGCAACCTATATTATCCATGTTTTAAACATGGAATGTATTGGATCAAGCAATGTATAAATTTTAAATGCATGGTTATAATTACAAGAGTCAGACACGTGGGATTAAATACATGACCCCTTCTATAAATGAAGTAAATATGCTACTATGGATTCCTAGTGTAGAGCTCAAGGCTAAGGCCTGACTAGCTATTTATTAAGCATGTAGATGATGTCAATAAACTTGTATATACCATGTGGTAGGCTTGCCATGATGAAATCAAACTATGTAAATATTAATGTTGAAGTATAATATATAATACTCCAAGATGGATGTGGAGTGTAACGTCCCCAACCCCCAAACTAAGTCATGCCACACAAAAAATTTCTTTGATACCATTTAATAACTAAATGCCCTGCATATGAACATAATTATATAGTTTTACAACATATAATCCAAGCATAAATATACACAATTACGACATAACATAATTGAATAGAAATAACACATGATATACATCATAATAGCACACAAAATACACTTATATTTTAATTAAAATCACTGAACGGATACAGATCTCAGGCGTTCCTCCCATCTGTAGACTATATTATTCATACACTCTCAATAGCAGGTCACCCCCGAGCTAGGGCTATGACTCCACCAGGGAAAAGGGTTCTTCAACAAAACTAAGGTCTACCAAACAAAAAAATAAAGGACAGACGTAGCTACCAAATCCAACAATAGTTCTCAAATCATGGTCTCTCATTCCCCATAGCTTGTCCCACCCCAAGAAGTGTACCCCTTCTCTACTCAAAAATCCTTTTGTTGTCCCACTTCCCTTCTGGGGATTCAACAATAGGTTGGATAGGAAGTATTAGATCTCTATGACACTTGGAACAAAAGGTTGGTCTAATATTTATAGAACCCACTATCCCAACACACCGAAAAACCTATTCCCAACAATTCTCTCACCCATAGAAATTGCTCCACAGGCCTGAAAACCTCCATATTCAACCCAAACCACCATGGATTTATAGGTAACCAACTTGAGATCTCTCCCTCTCTAGAAAATGTATGGATGATGGAATGATTGAGTGAATAATTGAATCCCCCCCCATTACACTAAGTTCCCAACATTATATTTGCATGTTCCTATATTGACACTTGTCACTCTAAGGACTAGCTTTGACTCCAATTGTTGATGTGTTCCCTTCCCTTAAGAACTTACGATAAAATTATATCATAATTTTTATGAATTAGGAATAATGTTATTTAACTCCTTGACTTAAGCCCCCTTGACTTATCTCCTTTTATCAAGCCCTTATCCCCCTTTCCCTTTCATGGAGTCCTAGTTCTCCATACTCTTTCGTATGACTTGGTTTACACCAGTGATATATTTTATTAATATATCTGAGTGTGATTACATATTACATTGTTGTCTCATAGGCTCCATGTCCTAGTCACACATGAACTCTAGCCTCAAAACATATATACAAAGGCACTCTCGCCCAAAACATCTTGGCTCACCAACCTATAAAGTATATGTACATTTACAACTTGGGGTTTATACTGGGGGTATTAACTTGCCCTCCCCTTTATTTATACACATGTACAAAAGAATTCTTCAAAAAGCTCCAAAAAGATGCAGGTATTCTTCCTGCATGGCGTCCTTGTGCTCCCATGTTACATCTCCAAGACCGTAATAGGTCCATTGGACTTTTACCAACCATATTTCTTGATTCCAAATAATTTTAGCTTTCATATCCATTATGCATACTGGATAAACTCAAAAGTCACCTTCTTGCTCCACCTGAATCACATTCCAATCAATTACATGATTAGCATCAAGCAAGTACTTTTTAAGTAAAGACACATGAAACACGTTATGAATGCACATGGATGCAGAATGTGAAAGCATGTATGCAATAGGACCAATCCTTTCTAGTATCTCGAATGGTACATAATATATTTCTTGCATCATTGGGCAGCTCCCTAATTTAAGTGAACTCTTTTTAGATTTCACTTTCAAGGAGACATGCTCGTGCACTTTAAATTCTTTGTGTGTTCTTCCTTTCTCTGCATAAATTTTTTGCATGTCCTAAGCAACCTTTAAATTCGGTTTCATTTTCTCCATCTTCTCTTTCATTTCTCTAAAAAAATCTATCCCAACCACTACTCTTTCTTTTTGGTTTTCCCATCTCATTGACATGTTGCACTTTCTACCATATAATGCTTCAAATGGGCTCATCTTCAAAGATGCTCGATACCCATTATTATAAGAAAAATCCACTCAATGTAGATAATATTCCCATTTTGATGGTTTATCCATCACATACATTCTCAAGATATCCTCAATCACCTTATTGACACTCTTTGTTTTCCCATGTGATTCTGGGTGATATGTTATGCTAAAATTCATATTTGTTCCAAATCCTTTAAATAATCATTTCCAAAATTTTGACGTGAACTTGGGATCTCTGTCAAAAATAATTGCATTAGGAACACCATGTAGCCTAGTAATTTATCTCATGTAAATATCTACAATTTTTTATGCCTTGTGAGTTAACTTCACTGGAATAAAATGAAAAAATTTAGTTAGGTTATTCACCACCACCATGATGGAATCATATTGTTTCATTGTTCTAGGTGGCTTGGTAATAAAATCAATTGTCACAACTTCCAATTTCCACTCTGGAATGGGAAATGGTTGTAGAAATCTGACTGGATGTATGTGCTCAACCTTTACCTTATTAAATTATAGACATTTGGTTATACAATCAACCACCTCTTTCTTCATACCTGGCCAAAAATACTGGCTCTTTACAACTGCAATTGTTTTCTAGTAACATGGGTGCCCAATATAAGGCACATTAAGCATCTCTCTTAGAACTATATTTTTCAGCTCCTGATATTTAGGCACATATACTTTGCCCTTATACATGAGGATTCCATCCTCTCTCAACTCATAATCTTTAATATTCTGTTGAAAATTACCTTGTTGTAATATTTCTTTTGTTTGCAAATAATGTTGATTTGATTTTGCAGCTTCCAAAATTCTATCTTTCAATTAATATTTGTACACGCTAATGGTTGTAGCATGTACCCTTCTATTGAGTGTATCAACCACCTTGTTCTTCTTTCCTTTTATATGTTTTATATCAAATTCATACTCACTGAGGAATTGTAGCCATCTAAATTTTTTGGCATTCAAAGTTGGTTGTCCAAAAAAATATTTCATACCACTATGGTCTGTCCTCGACTCGATTTTTTTTCCATAAGATAATGCCTCCACATATTCAAGGAATAAACTATGGATGTCAATTATAAATCAAGTGTGGCATAGTTCCTCTCATGTTCCTTCAAATTCCTTGACTCATAACATATCACATGCCCATTTTGGCTAAGGACTCC
>CBVK0100069433.1:0-14886 GCA_900067695.1 Picea abies
TTATTGCTAGACCTTATTAATATTGACCTTTATTACATGGAAATATATTAGTCTACCTACATGAGGGGTTAGGTCCCTAACAGTTTTCCACCTTGACCATTTGTTGTCTTCACTCTAGACTAATATATCTACTAGTTTGACATATCCCATTGAGAGAAACCAATCTTTCAAATTATATAATTCTTATTTTGTTTCAAGAGGTGGATTCCCATAGTATATCAATCCAGATATTGATCATTTTTCCATTCCCCAAGATCCATGTTATTTTGGATTGTATCTATGGTGCAACAACTAAACACATCTTCCATATTGGCGATCCATTGTTCTTGTCAAGCGGAACATCCAGGCATATTTTGTGAGTCTGTGAAAATAATTTCTTAAACAAAGTCATTTTCCACCATTCTTGTGTGCTAGCAACCAACCACCACACCAATTTAGCACCCATGGCTAGATTCATAAGCACATGATCTCTAATAGTCAATCCTCTTGTATTTAGAAGCTCACGTCGTTTTCCAATTGATTAGGTGAAAATTCTTATTATTAGTCTTTTCCCCTTCCCATAAAAACTATCCTATTCCCCCTGACATTTGATTCATAATGCTTTTTGGGGCTAGAAGGGTAGAGCATTGATATATTGACATAGTTGTTAATACTGGTTTGATTAGGGTTAATTTTCCAGCTGGATTTAGTCATCTTGAACCCCGTTGAATTATTCTATTTTCTGTATTATCTATAACTCCTTGCCATGCCAGTGAGGTAGGGTTGCATAGAGAGATTAACATTCCTAGATATTTGAAGGTAGTCCATGATGCCACTCTAGTAAATTCCAACATTAGTGAGATGACTTGAAGATGGTCCTTTGTAATATTCCACCCAAATATTTGACTTTTGAGGTTATTTACTTTCCCCCATAAGCATTTAAAACGCTATCAGGAAATGCTTTGAATCACCTAGCCATAATTGTAGTTGTTTCCCCTAAGAATAAAATATTGTCTGTAAATTGTGAATGGTTTGTTTCTTTCACTCCCCTCATAGACCCAATCCCCTGCATTCTTCCAGAGATTCTTTCTTATTCCAATTTTCAACTAAATGCATCTGCCATTGTTATATAGAGGAGGGGTGAGAACATGAAACCTTGCCTCAATCCCCTTTTGATTTTAAGAAATACTATATGTCTTCCATTTACAATTGGGGATATCCATGGTGAGCCTATACAAGCTTGTATCCATTGAATAAATTGCTCATCAAAACCAAAATTCCCTAGAATAGCATAAATAAAAGAATGACATACTCTATCAAAAGTGTTCACCATATCTTTTTTTATCGTCATTCCTTTCTCCTTATTTATTCTGCTCGTATGTATGGCCTCTTGACCTAAAACAATATTATCCACAATCCGCCTCTTTTGCATAAATATGCCTTGATTCTTAAAAAATATTTTTGGTAGCACCATTTTCAACTGATTGACAATAACTTTGGTTAAAATATTATAGGTTGAGTTACATAAAGAAATTGGTCGAAATCAAGAGAAATTTGTAGGATTTGTTTTTTTTTAATTAGTGCAAAGAAGGAAATATTTGTGCACCACCCTACCTTTTTATTTTTTAGAGAAAAATTTAGCATTTTGTTAAGATTGAATCTCATGATATCCCAAAAATCCCTAAAAAAACAGATAGAAAATCCATCCGATTTGAGAGTTTGATCAGTATTGAGTCCCCATACTTCTTGATGTATCTCTTCTTCTTCGATCTCTTTCAACAAAAGTTGATTTTATTCCTTGGTCACCATAGTTGGAATGTGCTCTAACATCTCACTCATTTGATCTTTATTTTCCTACTCTTCATTTGTATACAGGTCTTCAAAGTGAGATTGAGTTGCTTCCTTGATCATTGCAAAGTCTTCTACTCACGTTCCATCCTCCAAATGAATTTCTCTGATGGTATTTCTATTTATCCTTGCTTGAGATTGTTTATGAAAGAAAGTTGTGTTCTTATCCCCTGCGCTTATCCATAAACTTTGGGATTTCAATTTCCAAACATGTTCTTCTTTTTTCAAAGCAACATGTAGTCTTTGATATATTATTCTTTCCTGCTTTATCTTTTTTTGGTTACCTTGTCTGTTTTCATGCTTGGTTGTATCACTTCCAATTGTCTCTGATATTCCTTCCTTTCTTGATATGGTGGAACATATGCTAGTTTTGTTGGCTCAATCTTGAATCGGTCATAGAGTCGTTGATTTGGTCATTGTTGGTTTTATCATTAATGGTTTACGGGCCCATGGTATTCGATAACCCATGGTATTTGATGTGAGTATTTCCATGTTGTTGCATGTCTATCTCCACACCATGCATTTCTTTGCATGGATATGCATGACTTCACATGGATATCTCCACTCCATGGATGTATTTGCATGGCTATCTCGACGCCATGCATGTCTTCGCATGCCTATCTCCACTCCATGGATGTCTTTGCATGGTAATCTAATTATGGTAAAATAATTAGGGTTGTAATTGATGAAGCCTATTTAATGGTTTCAGATACTCCATTGTAAGAAGCCTCAAGTAGCTTCAATTGGCTAGTGTGGCCTGGCTTTGTTAGGTACCAGATCTATTATAATAGCAAAAAAATAAAATATTGCAGAAAATAATAGTGGAACAACAAAACGTAGAGAACCATAATACCTAAATAATACCTTTATTTATAGGGAGCAATGTTCACTTGCCTCTTCGAGGGGGTAACCTCCAACAGATTAGCGATCTATTATAATAATTCTTAAGACAAGGCTTTCTCATGCCTCCTACTCTTATTTATACTAATTATATCTTCTAAAGAATGTTCTAGAGGAAGATCTTTCTAGAAGCAGAAGCTTCTATTAAGTCTTCTTACATTAGAATTGTTCACATTATTAAATAGATCTTATTAACTAATGTCGACCTTTATTACATGGAAAATATATTATTCTACTTACGTGAGGGGTGAGGTCCCTAACATTCCCTCCCCCTTGAAGAACATCATTTTCCTCAAGGCTTGAGATGAGGAAACTGTTGTAGAATGGTGGCTTGCTCCCAGGTGGCATCTTCTGGATTTGTATCTTTGAACTGAACTAATACTTCCTTGATGGTTCATTGACGGAGACGATACTCTTGCTGGTCCAAGACTACTTGTGGCTACAACCAAATAGAACCTTCTTCATCCAACTCAGGGAGACTATTTTGAGTGTGGCACTTAGTTCCAATCACTTTCTTTAAGCATGAGAGATGAAAAACAAGATGGAGTTTAGAATGAATGGGTATAACTAATTGGTAGGCCACAACTCCCACTCGCTTGAGAATTGTATATGGACCATAAAATTTGGGAACAAGTTTCTGGCAACATTCAACTTTGAGTGAAGTCTTCTTATAAGGATGCAGATGAAGAAACACCTGGTCTCCTTCAACAAATTGACGTTCAGAACAACCTTGATATGCTTGTTGCTTCATGTGATTATGAGCCATTACCAAAATGTATTTGAGGGAACAAAGAATGGTCGTCCAGACTATAATATTATTGTCAACCTCATGAACCTTAGAGGCACCTGGCATGTATAAGAGAACTGACAGTGGCTTTTTCCCATAGACTACTTCAAAAGGAGTCATGCAAGTAGCAATATGGTAAGATGTTGATCCAGGTCGATATTGGTGGCCACCCACCTATTCCAGTTGGCTCCTCTTGATAAATTTTGGTTCAACACGTTCTTCTGTAATTCCTTTAAATTGCGAGTTCTACACTTTCAGGGTTGTCTAAAGCCCTACACAACTTCCGGGTGGAGATTGGTGACTTCCCACCTAATCCAACTGGCTTATGTTGAAGGTTTTCATGTCATTACATCTTTCAGTACTTACAGGGCCATTTTGGGGCCCTAAACAATTTTTTTTTGTCTTGCCACACTCAAAATGTAGATAGAGTCAAAGTTTGAAGGCATAATGTGTATTTCTCGAAAAGACCTTTCCAATGAGCTATCAAGCGCCTAAAATGGAGGTCATATGCAAAAGTTACGACCCCGGGAATTTGAGGTACCAACTTACCCATCAGGCCCACTTAACTTTTGGCGTTTCACCTCCTAGGGTTAGGTTTTTGGATGTCTAGGATTTTGGCATTCATGAGTAATGTTAGAAAGGCCTCTGGAGCCTCATTGTAATCATACTACTCAGATGGATGCGTGTAACATCCACATCTCTTCTCAAAGATAGATACCACCATTCGAGCAAGTTGTTTTCAGTTTTGTAGTTTTACAGTTTCAACCTATTTTATTTATTCAATAAAAGTTATTGTTCACTAGATATATGTTGTTGTTCTCTGTATCTCTGTGTTATTATATTCATTTTGTTCCGCTCATAAATCCAGATCAGTGGTATCAGAGCGGTCTACTTCATTTTTTTTTCTTCGTGCATGTCCCCGATAAGATCTAGGTACATAAATTTGGGACTCGAACCAATCAAGCCTTTGCAATATCGACTGCGCCGAGACCGACAACAACCCATGGGGGACAAGAAGAAATATGATGGAGTAGAAGATCCTTTTAAAATGTTGCTCGAGGAAGCCCTTGCGCGACAAAGGAACGAACTGATGGACAAATTTGCACAGATCCTTCGGTGGCTACCCACAGGAGACGCATATTCATCAAGCGACCATGCAACCCCCTTCAAGGTACAAGTAAATTTTGATATTCTATTATTTGAAGGACCAATAGATGCTTTTGTTGTAGATAAATGGTTGAATCTACTCGAAGGGTATTTTTCGGTCCACAAATTTTTCGATAGGGAAAAGATTACTTTTGCACTCCTTAAGGTCGTTCCCCATGTTAAGCACTGGTGGGATACTTATTCTGAGTAAAGGGCCATAGAAGAATCTGCAATATTTGCGGTCTCCCCCACTTGGGATTCCTTCAGGGATGCCATTAAAGAACAATACTACCATGTTGGAAGCTATGAGGACCAGTACACAAGAGGGACCACCCTGCATCAGGAAAGGGACCAGGCAGTACCAGATTTCACCAATATTTTCCATACCCTGGATGCCATTAAAGAACAATACTACCCTGCTGGAAGCTACGAGGACCAATACACAAGATGGATCATGCTACGTCAGGAAAGGGACTGGACAATACCAAATTTCACCAATATTTTCCATACTCTGCGCACCAAATTGGGTATCAAGGACTTTGAACAACATATGGTGCTTAAATACCATGTCTGTCTACATAGATACATTCAAACAAAAATGAAGTTTATGGACATTACATAATTAGGTTTGGCTTATAGATATGTTGTCAAGATCGAGCATAAATTTAAGCAGAAGAGGCGAGAGTTTGGATCTTCAAACTCCTCACAGTCGAAGCATGGGAAAGATGGCCCCAACCCACAAAACAAGGGATAGATCAAAGATGACCACTCTCAGGACAACCAGTCCAAGCCACAACATAAGAAGGGTAATGAGAATTCGAAGAAGGACATGGGAAAGTGGCGTGAATACCATAAAATCCCCTTGCACAACACCGAAGAATGTTGCTCCAAGCAGTCATTGATGGTCGAGCTGAAAGCTTCCGAGTCAGAGGGAAATTTTGACTCTGAATCAAATTCAGAAGGAGGGAAGTGAATTATCAATGTCGAACCCAATGCCACTGTCGCTACCACAAAAGTACAACCAAGTGAACTAAAAGAACCAAAGGAAGGGGAACGCCTTTTTCACTCACATATGTGGGTAAAGGGGGATCTACTTCATTTCATTATCGATAGAAGCATTCAGAAGAACCTGATCTCAACAGAGGTTGTCAAGCAATTGGACCTATCGATTTCACTGCACCCACATCCCTACACAATCGGCTGGCTTCGCCAAGGAAGATATTTATGTGTCAGCCAACAATGTCATCTGCCCTACGACATCAAGCCCTTCAAAGACTAGGTATTGTGTGATATTTATCCCCTTGAAGTTTGTGATGTTCTCATAGGAAAACCATATTTTTGGAAGCGGCATGTTGTGTATGATTCTAGACCCCGTCGTGTTATTATTACTTTGGGTAGACAATTGTACAGGATACCAGAGCTAGTGCTGCCTACCGCTATTTCTTTAATCTTTGCTAAGCACTGTAGTAAGGTCGTTTCAGAGATCAGGAAGTTCGTCCTCTTTGTGATTCGTTCTCACAGTAAGCAGAAGGTTTCCACCATATCTGTGGCCTCTGCACAGAGCCTCTCTTTGCAACATAAGCAAGTGGACAGGATCGTGGAAGAGTACATAAACATCTTCTCCTCACCCACTTGGGTACCGACGCACTGCCAAGTCAAGAATCCAATTGATCTAACCCTAAGTGCATCTCTGCCTAATGGACCAGTCTATCATCGCTCGCTGATGGAAAATGACGAAATCAAGCATTATATTCAAGAGCTGACTCAACTACTTCAAAAGTGGCACATCAGTCCAAACTCCTTCCCTTGTGGAAGCTCGATTGTACTGGTGCAGAAGAAAGACGAGACTTGCCGACTCTGCATTGA
This sequence comes from Picea abies, assembly GCA_900067695.1. Lineage (NCBI taxonomy): Eukaryota > Viridiplantae > Streptophyta > Pinopsida > Pinales > Pinaceae > Picea > Picea abies. Next base: position 6,527 of record CBVK0100069433.1, read on the forward strand.
TTACAGAGCATTAAACAAAATCACAGTTAGGAACTGGTATCCAATTCCCCAAATTGATGACCTTCTTGACCAACTCAAGGGAGAAAATTTCTCCAGCAAGATTGACCTAACGTATGGTTTCCACCAGGTTCCCATCGAACCGACTGATGTATTGAAGAAAACTTTCAAAACCAAAGAAGGTCTCTTCAAATGACTGGTCATGCCCTTTGGCTTAACGAATGAACCAACCACTTTCATTAGGTTGATGGATGATGTATTGAGACCCCTCACGAACTCTTTTGTGGTGGTGTATCTAGATGACATCCTCATCTTTAGCAGAACTTGGGAGGAGCACATGCATCATATTCAATAGGTTTTGAGCACTCTACGATAACACAAGGTATATGCCAACTTGGAAAAATGCTCCTTTGGCATGAACAGGGTCCAATACTTGGGATAAATTGTTGATGAGCATGGGGTACATTTGGATCCAGCTAAGATACAAGTCATTCGTGATTGGCCAACCCCGACCACACTAACTGAGCTTCAGAGCTTCTTGGGACTTGCCAACTTCTACACCACACTAACTGAGCTTCAGAGCTTCTTGGGACTTGCCAACTTCTACCGACAGTTCGTGTTGGGATTCTCCCATATTGCATGGGCCCTCAACCAAGTGACCAAGGGTAGTTGCAGGGAAAATTTCACATGGGGGAAGGCACAACAACGATCATTTGATGATATGAAGAATCACTTGTGCTCAACTCCATTACTCGCCTTACTCAATCTGCAACAACCATTCGAGATTGAGACTAATGCATTCGAATATTTTGTAGGTTCAATTCTCACTCAACATGATCATCCAGTAGCATACCATTGTGAGACACTCTCAGATACCATCTGAAAGTACCCCACCTATGAAAAGTAAATGTATTCCATTGTGAAAGCTTGCCCTCAATGGAAACATTACATTCTGGGCAAGGAGACAATCATACACACTGATCACAAGCCTTTGCAGTTCATAGAGACACAAGGGAAGTTGCAGAACGATCACCATCAAAAGTTGTCCACATACCTGCAACAATTCCATCTCAACATCAAGTATAAGACAAGGAGCACAAATCGTGTCATTGACTGCCTTAGTTGACCTCCTCTGGCTGCACTCACCACCGTGCTCCATTCCTGTGGGCATGAGGCATCGAAGTGGCCCTAACTTTATCAGCGAGATCCTAACTTTGCTAGCACCTATCAGCTCTTGGGTACAGGCACGAATGTCACCAATTTTCACATTCAGGATGGACTATTATGCCATCTGGGCCATCTCTGTGTTCCTATAAGCGAGTGTGCAAAGACGATTTGGGAGTCTCATTATAGTTGGATGGCAGGACATTTTGGCATGGAGAAAACTCTGGTTGTTCTACAAAAACATTTTTATTGGCCAAAACTTTGACATGAAGTCAACAAGTATATCATATCTTGCACTTCTTGTGCCATATCCAAACCATCCACCAAGAAGCAAGTCTTATACACCCCTCTTCCTACTCATGAGAGGCCTTAGGAAGCCATCTCGATGGATTACTTGTCTGACCTTCTGTTCATCAAGCAAGGCAATGATTGTGTATTTGTGGTGGTTGATTGGTTTTCAAAGATGGCCATTCTCACAGCCTACAAGAAGAGCATCATTGTGGAAGATACCGCCAAACTCTTCTTCGAACGAGTGTGGGTCCATTTTGGGATACCACAGACCATCATCTCTGATCGGGACAACAGGTTCCTCAACACATTTTGGTTGAGTCTCTCGTCACTATTGGACACTGAGCTCACTAAATCCACTGCCTTCCACCCTCAAACTGATGGCCAAACAAAGGTCGTCAATCAGATGGTTGTGCACATCCTACGCATGTATAACTCTAAGCATCCACGTACATGGGATGAGAGTTTTCCCTATGTTCAACATAATTACAACATGGCTCTCCATAGCTCCACTGGCCATAGCCCCTTTCAGGTGGGGCTGGGATTCCAACCCTTGGGTCCCATTGAGGTTGCACTACCTCTTGCAACCACACAGATAAACTCTTCCCATGTTCAGTCTGAGGCTGACAAAGACACCAGATTCATTGAGCGGATTCAACACATCTGCCAACAGGTCCATGAGATTCTGCGGAAAGCCAATGCTAAGTACAAGGAGCACCATGATAAACACCGATTACCACACAAGTTTCAGGTGGGAGACAAGGTCTGGTTACATTTGCAGAAAGAACTGTGGGTGACAATGCTTTTGAGCTCAACACTCCCCTATTCCTTTGCTTGCACCTAGTGTTCAATGTGGACCTCCTCCAACCATATTTCCTACCATTATTGGACAACTCAGAGATCGCAAAACAATTGAAACCAACATAGCTCAACCCTGACTGCATGGAACAAGCATCCATTGATCAGATACTGGACAAACAGGTCAAGGGCACTCGCCAACATAGGATCCAACTTTATCAGGTTGTCAAAGCAAGGCAACTCCTGCACCAAGGCAAGTGGCTCACCTAGATCCAAATTCAACATAAATTTCCTCACCTGATGGGGGAACTCAACGCAATGGAGTCCATTACTTTCTAAAGGGGGAGGACTGATCCAGGTGGATATTGGTGGCCACCCACCTATTCCAACAGGCTCCTCTTGATAGTTTTTAATTTAGCATGTTCTTCTGTAATTATTTGTAGTTGTGGGTTCTACATTTTCGGGGCTGTCTAAATCCTTGCACAGCTTCTAGGTGGATATTCGTGGCCACCCACTTAATCCATCTGGCTTATTTTGGAAGTTTTCATGTTAGTACATCCTTTTGTACTTCCAAGGTCGTTTTGGTGACCTAAACAATGTTTTTTTGGATTGACACAATCAAACTATAAACAACGTTAGAGCTTGATGGCATAATGTGTAGTTCTTGAAAATACCTTTCCAACGGGCTATCATGCGCCTAAAACAAAGGTGGTATGCAAAAGTTACGAACCTGGGAAGTTGAGGTACCAACTTACCCATCAGGGTCCACATAACTTTTGGTGTTTCATCTCCTAGTGTTAGGTTATTGGATGTCTAGGGTCTTGGAATTCATAATTAATGTTAAAAAGGTATCTGGAGCCTCATTGTAATCATTTTTCTCATACGGATGCTCGTAGCAGCCACATCTCTTCTCAAAGATAGTTACCACCAATCGTGCAAGTTCTTTTCAGTTTTGCATTTTTACAGTTTCAGCCTATTTTATTTATTCAATAGAAGTTATTGTTTGTTGGATATATGTTGTTGTTCTCAGTATCTCTTTGTTATTGTATTCAGACTATTATTCTTTTTGTTCCACTCATAAATATGAATCAAAGATTTTGAATTTTTTATTTATTTATTGGTGGCTTTAAGTCGATGATTACTTTGATTTTCACCATATCGAATTTGATGTCGTATTTCCATACTATATGCCCGAGTAAAATACCAATTGGTGTGGCAAATATGCATTTTTTTATATTTAAGGACAGATGAATTTGTCGACATATTTCTAACATCATCCATAGCCACCGGATGTGGTCTTTTAATAGGTTGTAGATTGTCCAGTCGTTAAAATAAACAACCATTGTTTTATAGATGTATTCCTGAAAATATTTTACCGCTATCCTTGAAAATATTGTTGGAGCATTTTTTAGTCCAAAAGCATCACTCTGTATGCAAATGATCTAAACTCAGATACGGGCCTCATTTTTTCTTGATCCTCCTTTGCAATTGTTACTTGGTTATATCCAAAGAAATCATCTGTGAAGAGTAACATTCATGCCCAATGACTTCATTGATAATTTCATCTATGAATGGCATCAGGAATGAGTCAGTTATAGTTATCTTGTTTAATCCTACGAAGTCGACACATATTCTTAATTTTTTCGGGTCGTTCTTTTTGGGTTGCACCACCATTGGAATTTCCCCTTCCAATTTTTCGATAGGGTAAATGATGTCGGCAACTAGCATTGCCTCTATTTATTTTTTAATGATGGGCTTGTACTTATGGGCTAACATGGTTGTTTCTTGATAAGATTACCTCTGGGGATGAGGTCGATTTTCATCTCACTCGTCTCTTGTACTATTCCTTTTAGATCTTTGTAATCAAGAGAAAAAACATCTTGGTATTCTCACGGTAGGTCAAATATTTTTGTAGTTTTTTTATTTGACCAATAATCGCTTATTCTTTCCATTTTTGGTCGATCTTCTATTGAAATGTATAGTTCTATTTTTTTAATTTACGCATCCATTCATTTTGGTGCTTTGGATTCATCAAATTTATGGTCACCTTATATAACCTTATTATAGCCTGGAGGAAAGTTTGGTTTTTCTATATCTTCCTTGTCTTCCTTGAATACTGAGTAGATTGTATTTCTGTATTTGTTTACTCGAGGGTGACTTTTTTTCCACCAAAATCTTTGTCCTAGAAAAATTGTTCTTTCCATGTCTATCCAATGAGTGCTTATGTTGTCTTCATTCTGAGTTGACACAAAGTTGCAATTCAATGTCGACCCTATGTCAACTTTTCCTAGCCTCTTTTTTTCATTTCAACAAGATTTGGTTTCTCAAGAAATTTTTTTATTTCTTTTGTCGCCTCTCGCAAGTGTGCCTCCTCTGAGACAAATTTGAAGTCTCTTATAAAGTTATGTTTTATTTCATTCCAATTAAATGTATGATCACATGCCTCTTCAATTCCATACCACTTGTGTGGTATGTCATTCAGGGTGTTAGGGAACATATGTGGCCATGCCCTGTCATCCCTATATCCCACTTGTCTCCATTCATTCTCAAATTGGTGAATGTGAGCTATTAGGTTGAATCTAGGTTTAAATGTTGGGATTTTGGCTTGCACTAATAGCTTCTTCTTGCCAAATCATTCAAAAAATTATAGTGTAACAGTATTCCATGTTTGTAGGCAAGGGGTACGCATTTCCCACCATTGGGTAGCTTAACCAGTGAAAGATTCTACTAGGATATGTACCCTTCCTTGTTCTTCGACTGACTTTGATACCTCATCAACATGGACCGTGGTGGAATTTATTTCACTAAACCACAGTTGGGGGTATTTTTTTGTGTTAGTCGAAATGAGAGTTAGTGTTTGTTTTAGATTTTTATCGAGAACGATAGGGACTGCTTGTGCCGAAAAACATATTCTCGATTATTTTATCAGGATCGCCTCTATCGACCAACACTCCTTTGCTTGGGCTTCATAATTATCTATTTTCCAATTGTATAGTTTCATGTCTAAATATTGTCCCATCAACAATGGTGTTCCGACTAAAATTTCTCCTTCTACGTTTGGCTCAACATTATCCTTTTGTTCATTCAATATTTGGTACATTTGGCGAGCCTCCTGGTCTTTGTCCCATGTTTCTACCCAAGGTTTACCTTCTTTTGGATCCAAGGGTATGATGATATTTATGTTGCTACCTTTCAATTTAATCCTATCTCTTTCAAGGGAGATAGTCAATTTCATGTTCTGACCCCATGGTCTGCCTACTAATGTGAGATATGCAGGAATGCCTTTGACCATATTAATTACTTCAAAATAGACCCTTGTTGGAATCCCCATTCTAAGTAATGAAATTTTTTAGTGTGCCAATTGGTTCGATGGATATTTGATCCTCTAAGTTTAAGAGTTCATTGTTGGAATTGGTGGGGGTCTTCCAAGTTGATTCCATGTGTCCCAGGGGAGGATGTTTACTTGTGAGCCAAAGTCAATTACAACTTGTTTAATCATGTTTTCATCAATTTCAAGGTCGACTTGAGGGTTGAAGTCATTTGTGTGCTTCTCCAATGAAAAAATTTTAAGATTTTTGTATGGTATTTTATCCTCTTTATATTCTCTCAAAATGTTCAATAGGTTGATCAAGTGGTCGACTAATTTCTTTTCTTTTAGTAACTAAAGAAATTTTTCTAGGGTAGTGTCTGACGTATTTGGTTGTCCTCCAATGTTTCCATTTGGTTTATATTGGTCGATATTTATGAAGAACGTATTGTATTCCTATATCAATTTTTCTTCTTGTCCAGGGTCAGGATATGTATTTCATTATCCCCTTTGTCAAACTGGTGGTTCTGGATAGATGTCTTCATCGGCACTTGATCTTGTTACAAAATGGAGTTTTTTTAGTTAAGTACATATTTCTTGGGAACTGGGTGCAAGAGGTTCACATTTATTTTGTTCATCACTTTACCCAATACAACTAGACAATATTCGAGTGAGTCACCCACTCCACATATGTTACAGAACTTGAGGTCAGTTATGTCTTTGATAGGGAAGTGAAGACTTATGTGGTATTATTTACAAAAATTAAAGCAATAGAAGAGGCCATGACCATGTCCTTCACCTGTTTGTTTGTTTCCTCCTCTAAATACTTCTCTTCCTTGATAACCCCCACGACCACGACCTCTGTATCCATTTCCACCTCCTTGGTTGACATTCTGGTTGGTTGTGTGTGTGTGGTCTATGGAATGGATATTTACTTTTTGTTTTCCTATTTAGCTGGCATACCTGTGTAGAATGATTATTTTTATCACAGATATGACACCATTTTGTCGGGCATTTCTTACATTGTGTGGGTAGTCCCTAGTTGCATGATTTGTCATACTTTGGTAGATATTGAAGAAAGATTCTATTTGGATCCATTAGACAGTTGGATCTAGTGCATCATTGAATTTGCAGTAGTCCTTCATGTGCCCTTCACTAAATAAAATGGTACACCAAAGTTCATTCTGCATGATGGACATGTTTTTTTATAGATTTTTGCAATCCTGTGAGTTTCTCCTCTATCCTTTTCTCTATTGTTGGTGAAGTCAATGATCCTTCATCATTCGTCTCTATGTGCTGATATTTTTCAATGCATCCTCACATGTCTAAATGTTGTACATTCATATCAGAGCTCATATTTTTTTGTAGAAGTCTTGCTACATACCATCGTATGAGGAGTCTTTATTCTATGATGTAAGGAATTTGACTCAATAAGTCTTTGAATATTTTTTCATATTCTCAGATTGCTTCATCTAGACTTTGTTAAATTTCTTTTAGCTTGTGCCCAACCAAATGATTGATGTCTTGTGTCTTATATAATGTGAGGAAGATTTTATTTATCTCTGCCTTTGATCTTGTTTGCTTCTTTGTAAAATTCATGAACAAGGTGAGGGCCCTGGCTTGAAGAGCGGCACCAAATTGTGCCATTTGCTTATTTTTGTCTATGATGTCAATTGTGACCCATAATTTCTCACAAACAAACCATGTCATTTGGGATCTTTGTCTCCTTCGTATATGGGAATGTGATTGAGGCCCATTGTGGCTTTCTTGGGGTTTTTAGAAACTGGGATTATTGCAATATTTTTATTTTATTGATTTCTTGTACGAGTTGACTGGGAAGTCGAAAGAGTCTTATTTTGTGGGGTCAATTTACGAGTTGACTGGGAAGTCGAAAGAGTCTTATTTTGTGGGGTCAAAATTCGAGTGTTTGACTCAACTAGTATGATATGTCCTTGGTCTTCAGTCAGACTATATTCCAATGCTAATTTTGTTTGTTCTCTTACTAGGATTGTGTCGTCAGTTTGACAACCTTTGTCTATATACTCTATGAATCATCCTCTAGAAAGTTGTGTCAATTCATTTTTATTGTCTGTCGATTTGGAATCTTCAAAAACTAAGTTTGGAAAGGGGGAAAAGTCGGTGAGATATCTTATATGTAGGAATATGTCCTTTGGTCGATTTTGAGTAGTTTTGTGTGCTTCAATTAGAAGTGTATATCTTATATGACCATCGCTATCATTTTTGCACCATACTTTTGGGGATTGAGTATTGACATGAAGTATCTGGCAAAGGAAATATATAATATCTGGGCAAGGTGTTCTTGCAAGAGAATGTTGAATTGTGGGTCCTGAATCATCAATTTCCATATTATCGACGTTGTTGATTTCTTGTTGGGCACCACTGACTGCCTCACTCAACTACAAAATTTCATTCCTCCCAGGAGCCATTGGAGCACACTCTATTGTTTCTCCAATAAACTGTCACACCTGGGGAATCTTATGATTTGAAATTTTGGGATCCCTCTCATTTCGCATCTCTTCTCACCTGTTTTTTTGTTTATCTCGCTCCAGTTTCTAGATGTCGATTAAGGGTTTTTAGACCTGCATTCATCGTGTAGTATTCCCTCTTGAATCTAATGCTTCTCTAGTTTTAGTTATATTCCTCTCGGCTTCAGACATTATCTACTTTGGTGCGGCCAACTCGACTTATATAATCTCATGGATCATCCATCCCCCCATCATCAGCCCAACTTACTCGAATTTGGCAGTGTTAACCATTATTGTTGTTCTCTTTTCTTTAAAAAGTA
>CBVK0100069434.1:0-14886 GCA_900067695.1 Picea abies
TCACAAATTCGTTGGAAGTCAATAATAAATTGTTTCCACCTCATGCATGGGGCCTTTGTTGGAGCTAAATCTTAGGTGTAGGTTTCCCTTGACATATAATTGATACTTAAGAATTCATTTGAACCCTCCTTGACATGTGGCGACCTCCCAACAAAACGAATATCAAAATCGTGACCGCTACATGAAATTAGTATGGAGTGCCTACTTATATATCCAATATCTCTCAAACCAAAAGAAATTTTGAAAAACTGGGAAAGGTTTTTGTTATTTGGAATGTTTTGAACAAAAACCTCCTTCCCTTTTCAAAACTACATCTTCAAATACTCATAACCCAAGTTTTAAATTAGTTACTCAAAACTGGCAGAATAATTCTGCACAATTTATCCTCTGCCAGAATATTATGCAACACCTATAGGTAGCACCCGACTGTGTTTCTGCATGCAATTCGATAGCATAAATACGTGGGTGATTTGATGCTTGAACTTGGATATTGGGAATAACTCAATATAATTGGGTGATTTGATGCTTGAACTTGGATATTGGGAATAACTCAATATAATTTCAATTTTCCCCAAAACAAATAAAAATCACATAACAATTGTATTTATTTCCCAAAATGAATAATGAAATGCAGATTTTGTTCTCTGTGAAATATTAGGTAGCGACTGTAGGTAGTGCCACTTATGAAACGCTGATGCATAGAAAAATCTTGTGCTAAAACTATGCAGACTAAATTTCCTTAGAGTCTAGATTAATTAATTACTAGTTTTGCTTGAATTTATGAAAATAGCATAATATGAAATTGAATGAACAAGTTAAAATATACACACCGCACCATCCAGACAATTGAAGAAGATGTATCTTGGGAAACCCAATAAGGGAGAAAACAAGTATAGAAGGTGAGGCCTATGCTTTTCTCTCTTTTCTTTAGTTATGGAAAGTAAGTAAAAAAAAGAGGCAGTCACTATGGAGTTTCATTTGCCAGTGTGGCCTGTATGGCTATTATATAATCTCTCCTTGTCTATTATGCTCTCAAAATACCAGACTTAGATGCTTTGTTCAACTATGGAAAAAATACAATGCTAAATAATGGAACCCCTTCTCCTCGTATTGGCCTAGTATTTAACATAGCCTCACAATCATCTAGGGTTAGGGTTTTGACTTCCTCAACCCTCAATTAGTGATCAAGTTTGGACCTTATAAAATTTCCTTGAAAATCCACATTTGTCTAGGCCCACATGTTTGAGTAATGTAGGATTATGTGGTGTCCACTCATACCACGGTGGTCAACAAGGTAGGCTAACTTGTCGAAATCATAAATTTCACATATGAGCTCCACTTGAGGGATTGTTTGCATTGTTGGAAAGGTCTCAAAGTGTAGAACATTGTCAAGGGTGCGAGAACAAGTTCTCGACACTGTAACCTAAAAAAATTCAATTTAATGCCTCAAAATGGATCTAGAAGGTTTCAGACGTCAATTTTCCAAATTGGGACTTTCCACTATAATGGCCCTCCAAGCTAATTCCTCCAATTTTTTCACCTAGAAAGTACCAATATAGATGCAAAATTATATGATGATCCAAATCGGATCATACCTCCCATTTAGAGAGGATTTTGGTCCCAAAAAGATTTACTAAATGAGGGGAAGAAATTTTTCCTCTACCTCCTCCTTGGAATACCATTTTCCTATTCTTGGAAGTTGTCCTTTCAACCTAATTTTCCTAACTTCAAGTTTCCCATGTCTTGTACTTATAGATCTCCGTTGCAAAATGGTATATTCTGCCAAATTTACCTACCTGAGAAGATGGTTCTAAGTCCTCTATGGTGGGTGGGACCCTCTCATCCTCCTGATCCAACATGGAAGTCTCATATACTTTCAAATTCTCCACATTCACCACTAAGTAAATGCACATGTATGGGGGTATAAAAATTATGGAGGTGTTAGCTTCCACCTTCTCCAATACCTCAAAAGGTTCATACTGTGGGGCCTTGATATTATTACTAGGACATTGTATTATTTCCTTGTTTAGTTGTAACCAAACTTAGTCTCCCACTTTGACTGGATTTTTGGTTATGTGTCGATCATGTCTTTCTTTATAATATTTCTATATTTTCTTCAACATCTCTTGTACTTGAAAATGGATTTGCTAATATTTTCCACAAATTTATCTAATTTCAATGCTTCTCATGTGATGTGTTCCCTCATTCCTTCTTGACGTCCCTAAGCAATATCCAAGTGAGAATGTGGAAAATATCCAAAGAAAGTTTCAAAAGGGGACTTATTAGTAGGATTGTGGACCGCGCTTTATAAGAGTGTTTAATATGGATCAAAATTACATCCCAAGTCTTCTAATTCTTTTGATTATAACTCCCCAAAAGCTACACCAAAGTCATGTTGACTACTTATTTCTTCCCATATGTCTGCTGATGAAATGGTGTAGATCCATTCAAATTCATGTCCATATTCTACCAAAGTGTATTCTCAAATGCACTAAAAAATATAATATCCCTATATGAGATGATGCTCCTAAGTATCCCAAAGATCACGCAGACCTATTCAAAGAACATGTTTATTTTTTCTTGTCCTATGATGGTGTTCTTACAATGCATGAGAATACACATCTTATTGAACCTATGAACTACCACAAATAGATATTTGTGTCCCTTCATAGTTGTTATAAAACAACCCACAAAATCCATGGAAATGTTTTCCCAAGGTTGAGTGGGTATAGGTAAGGGGTGGTATAGATCTCACTTCTTATAACTGGGCTTGATGGTACAAAAAAACATGCGTTCTCTAATATACCAAACTACAAATTCTTACATTTTGGGTCAGTACACATACCTTTGTAAGTTAGAAACCGTCTTCTCGACACCAAAATATCATGAAACCTTAGAGGTGTGAGATTCTATGATAAGATACAATATTTCACCTTTAGAAACACAAATTTTATCTAGCTTGTAGATAAAAGCATTTTGGAGATGATAGTCAACCTTAACATCACCTTCTTCTACTCAATTTGGCCTTGTAGCTCCTAAAACACCTCTTTAAAGTCCCCATCTTCTATGTATGCCTCTTTCTATGCATCATGGGTAAAAGGATCCATGTGTATAATAATTACCAAAGATGTAATCTTGGACGTGGTGGTCTTGAAATAATTTCCACCAACTTATTAGTGCTTCCCTTATCATACGTAATTATTAGAAGATATTGTTGCAAAAACCCCACCCACTTGCAATGTCTAGTGTGTTGTAGATTACTTTGGTCCTACAAATATCGAAGTGGTATGTGATCAAAGTATATAATGGTTTCATTGGCCATCAGGTAGTGCCTCTACTTCTTAACAACTTAAAATGGGACATAAAGTTCCTTATCATATGTAGGGAAGTTGAAAAATCCACCATGAAACATCTTAGAATTATATCATATTGGCTTACCTTGCAAGAAAATTTCTCCCATAACATACCCACTTGTACTTGTCTCCTCTTTAAAGGGATTATGCAAGTTAGGGAATGCAAGAATTGGTGCTTGAATGATCTTTTGTTTTATCTCATCAAAATATGTTTGTTGATTCTTTACCCACTATAACCTATTGCCTCTTGTTTTTATGGCATGGGGTGGTGTAGGTACCACTAAAAGGGATGCATTGAACTTCCATTTGTTTTTTTCTTCCCCCCAAATATCTTAACTTCAATGACATTAGTAGGAACTAGCCATTTTATGATGGCCTCCACATTTGTTGGATGTACCTCTAGCTCCCCTCCTCCAATAACATACCTCAAATACACCAATGACTACGGAGAAAACCCACATTTATTGAGGTTAGCAAACAATTGGTGAATTTTTAGAGTCTCTAACACCTACATGATATGTGAGATGTGCTCCTTCCAAGTAGAGATACACATCAATATATCATTCAAATACACTATAACAAATGAATTTGAGTCGTAGGTTATGCTGAGTCGTAACTAATGGTCGGTTTTTGTTAGTGTCCTTGGACTTGCGTCTTCCATAGAGGTCGTGGTTGTCCGTTGAATTGTTGTACTGGGTTGGCTTGCTTTCTCGGTCTTCTTGTATCGGAGGGGAATGTAGACACCTCGTTTTAGCCTAGTAGATAAGTCTATGTGTGTGCTTAATTTTCCTGTGTAAAGAATCCAGTGTCGTATCAAGAGTCTCGGGCCCTTTAAAGGCAGGGTTTCCACTCTTGCCACACACCTGATGGATATTACTAGTTTCTGCCTGAGCAGTTGGTCAGGAGCCTATCTGAACTTCTCTCTCTCCGGAGCAGAGAACTAAGATGAAACGCCCTGCTTTCATGTGCAGAAATAGTAAAATCTACTACTATGGACTCTTCCTTCGGTGTTGTACTGTGCATAACCCAGTATGTTGTTAATGTTTGTGTTGTGCGCCTTATATCTATGATCGTTAATGCTTGTTGTTATGTGGAGTGTCTTGTGTCCTCTTGTGGTGCTCATCGTGGTTGCATCTTGTTAGTCATCAGGTGGCATCATAGAGTCCAGTGTGTCTGTTTCTTATCTACACGCGCGCACACACCTTAAACACACAAAAAAAATTGCACCTGTTATCGGAGTTGTTGTTGTGACGAGGAGGTATGTTACAAATATGGATCAAAATTACATCCCAACTCTTCTAATGCTTCTGATTGTAATCCCCCAAAATATGCACCAAAGTCATGTTGACTACTTATTTCTTCCCATATGTCCGTAGATGGAATGGTGTAGATCCATTCAAAATCATGTCCATATTCTACCAAAGTGTATTCTCAAATTCATTAAAAAATATAGTATCCCTATATGAGATGACGCTCCTAAGTATCCCAAAGTTCACGCAGACCTATTCAAAGAACATGTTTGTTGTTTCTTGTCCTCTGATGGTGTTTTTACAATGCATGAGAATACACATTTTTTTGAACCTATCAACCACCACAAATAGATATTTGTGTCCATTCCTAGTTGTTATAAAACAACCCACAAAATCCATGGAAATGTTTTCCCAAGGTTGAGTGGGTATAGGTAAGGGGTGGTATAGATCTCGCTTCTTATAACTGGGCTTGATGGTACAACAAAACATGCATTCTCTAATATACCAAACTACAAATTCTTACATTTTGGGCTAGTACACATACCTTTGTAAGTTAGCAACCATCTTCTCAACACCAAAATATCATGCAACCTTAGAGGTGTGAGATTCTATGATAAGATACAATATTTCACCTTTAGGAACACAAAGTTTGTCTAGCTTCTAGATAAAACCATTTTGGAGATGATAGTCAACCTTACCATCACCTTCTTCTACTCAATTTGGCCTTGTAGCTCCTAAAACACCTCTTTAAATTCCTCATCTTCTGTGTATGCCTCTTTGTATGCATCATGGATAAAAGGATCCATGTGTATAATAATTACCAAATATGTAATCTTGGACGTGGTGGTCTTGAAATAATTTCCACCAACTTATTAGTGATTCCCTTATGATATGTGATTATCAGAAGATATTGTTGCAAAAACCCCATCCACTTGTAATGTTTGGTGTGTTGTAGATTACTTTGGGCCTACAAATACCAAAGTGGTATGTGATCAAAGTATATAATGGTTTCATTGGCCATCAGGTAGTGCCTCTACTTCTTAACAAATTAAACTGGGACATAGAGTTCCTTATCATATGTAGGGAATTTGAAAAATCCTCCATGAAACATCTCAGAATGATATCATATTGGCTTACCTCTTTGCAAGAAAATTTCTCCCATAATATACCCACATGTATTTGTCTCCTCTTTAAAGGGATTATGCAAGTTAGGGAATGCGAGAATTGGTGCTTGAATGATCTTTCATTTTATCTCATCAAAATATGCTTGTTGATTCTTTACCCGCTATAACCTATTACCTTTTTTCTTTATGGCATGGGGTGGTGTAGGTACCACTAAAAGGGATGCATTGAACTTCCATTGGTTTTTTTCTTCCCCCAAAATATCCTAACTTCAATGAACTTCCATTGGTTTTTTTCTTCCCCCAAAATATCCTAACTTCAATGACATCAGTAGGAACTAGCCATTTTATGATGGCCTCCATATTTGTGGGATGTACCTCTAGCTCCCCTCCATCGATAACATACCTCAAATACACCAATGACTATGGAGAAAACTCACATTTATTGAGGTTAGCAAAAAACTGGTGAATTTTTTGAGTCTCTAACACCTACATGATATGTGAGATGTGCTCCTTCCAAGTAGAGATACACATCAATATATCATTCAAATACACTATAACAAATGAATATAAGTATGGATGCAACACATCATTCATTGGTATCATAAATGTAGCTAGTGCATTACATAAACCAAATGACATGACCAACCATTCATACAAACCTTGGCTCCCCTTGAAGGTGATATTCCAAGAGTCTTCTTATTTTATAAAAACCTGGTGGTATCCTGATTTGAGATCCACCTTGGTGAGGTACTTGGCATACTGCAATTGGTATAACAAATCATCGATCTTGGGAAGAGGGTATTGATTCTTGAGTGTACTTGTAGCATCCCCAGACTCTTGTTGGGAAATTACACATAAAATCTCAAACTCTAATACCAATTTAATTAATGAAAATGCTCTGCAATTGCATAGATTAATCTAGAATAATAGAAACTATATATAACATACACTATGCACTATAAGAAAAACTCATGAAGGAAAATGCATAAATATTAACACAAAACATAAATTAACATACACTATGCACTTATATTTGGCAAAAAGAATGCCAATCGCATATATAAATTCCATGTTCCTTCCAGCCTTAGACTGCACTGCTCATAACTTTTAGCAATGGGTAACCCCCGAGCTAGGGATAAAACTCCACCTGGGAAAATGAAACCCTAACGAGGCTAAGGTCACTAAGACATCATAAAACTTAGACTTAGGTGTCAACTCTAACTAATAGCCTACAGTCCCTCATTCTCCACATTTATTTTCCACCCCACAAAGTGTGCTCCTTATCTACCAAATAGTTCTTTGGCTTCCCCACTTCCCTTCTGGGGCTTCAACAATAGACCGAACAAGAAGTATTTGAGCCCAATAGTTGTATCTTGGAACCTTGGGAAATCAATTCCGAGTAGTTCTCTCACTTGGAGGGAATTCTCATAGGACTAACAACCCACTTCTTCAATGTCTTATAGGCCTCATAACCCACCTCTTCAGTCCAACTCCAAATATTTCCATGGTACAGGTACATGTATAAGTACAGGTAATGACAACATGAAATACGTTTGGTAGGCTAGGGTGATGGTAAGAATGATAATGGAATTATGGCCCAATAAACTAAATCCCCCCAATTATATTTGCATGTTCCCAACTTGACACTTGTCATGTTGGGAACTAGCTTGGGCCCACATGGGATACATTTCCCAATTTAGAACTTAGGATATACTTTATATCCATAGTTTATACTTTATATTTTTAGGAATATTAATAAAATATTCTTTTGGGCTTAATCCCCCTTTCCCTAAAATCTTAGTGCCCCCTTTCCCATAGGCTATAGTTAAGAAGGAAAAAGGGAATCAAAGAGGTGTCACTAGGTAAAGATAATGTCAAACCCTGAAAGTGACATTAAATAAAATAAACAATTATACTTAATGCAATTGGAGGGAAAATAAAGTGAAGATTTGATTTGGTCAAAATGGGGGAAAGATAGAGAAAATCCAAAGGAAGGAAAAATAGAGGAGAAACCCTTCCCCTTGTTATTATGCTTTGATATCTTACTGAGTTATCTTGTAGCGAAAAACAATTATGGGGTTTTGGGGAAAAACCCTTCCATTGTAGGTTTAGTTTTAGTTGTGCAATATCGACCCTAGATAGACAAGAGAGGGATTCATATGGAATCCATTTTGAGTTCATTGTGGTGCTTGTTTTTGTTCTAGAGAGAATATAAAGTCAGATCATCTCATAGAAGGGGTTTACGTTAAATGTTTGAGGAGGATGTTCATAAGGGCTACAAGTGTAGGAGGTTTTTGTGCACCTAGAAAAGGAGGCATCCCCACAGGTTAAAATAGGGTCATCCTGTGAGGCCCCGACACCTCGTAGGCATCCTACGAGGACCCCTGTGAAATGTGGTTTTGCAACAACTCATTAGATCGATTATGCGAAGGATTTTGAAACAATTTTAGGACTGACCAAAGAAAAAAAATCACCAGAGCATAGCATAGGAAGGCTTGAAGAGTCTTGGGTTCCATATCTTGGAATCAATCTAAGTTCCATTATGTTTTTTATGTAGTAGATTGTGACGTTTCCTAACAACCATTATCTTGTGTGCTTAGTAGTATTTTGTAACTGTAATTACAACCCTTAGTATCATTGTACTTATTTTGGGGGAACTTCCACCCATAATAAGATGCCATTATTATTTTTTGAATTCTATGTGCAATGGATGTGTGATCTATGTTTAATATACTATTTGGCACTTCCAACAAATGTTTCTATAAAACCACACAAATAATAATAATACTATTGGGAAGTACAGATATATTTCCCATCTATTGTAGTTTCAAACATTATAGTTGTATCAGAGCTGTTGATTCTTCTAGTCTATGACTACATTGATTCCTAGAAGAAAAGGGTGTGGAGGACGGACTTCTCAAGAATAACCAAAAAAAGAAACAGAGGTAAAGCATGAGAGTCAGAACCAGAAGGAAGCATGGGAGACAACAATCAGGTGATCAAGATACTACAATATTTGTTCAAGAGATAGGAAGATACAACAAAATTCTAGTAGTAGTAACTTGAGGCATTCACACAGCTATTAGGAAAGCAGAAAAATATGAATGGTGTAGATCAAGGTGGACCTAGTGGATTCTGTTGGAGTGACATAATACACTCTAAGAATAGAAACAACCACACCCCAACTGAGAGAAAGAGGTTAAAGATCCCTAGGCATTTACTACTATAGTTATTGATAGGGTATCCTATAGAAGAAAAGGAGAAACCACACCAGGGGATTGATATTAACATCTCATACAAAGAGTACGAGATGATATAAACATACATCCATGAGAATGTTTCCTATAAATAATTTTGTGAACTCAAACATAAGTACGACCCAAGGGAGGGTAAAATAGGAACACATATGCCACATAATTTTGATCTCTTGAGCAAGGTGGGAAGGTTGAATATTCCACCCTTCGATGGATAAACAAATATTATGGCCAGGGCTTGGGTACATAAGTTGGACATGTACCTACAAATAAACCCAATTTTCGAAGTAGAAGCATTTCATTATGATGAAAACCCCCTATGGGCTCATGGGACCTCACGGTATAAGATCAAACTACAAAAGAGAGAAAGTGGCTCCCGGGCCCCCACATAACCCTTAAACTCTTTTCCACATGGCTTTAATCTCTCTCTGTGCAAAATTTTTATATTCACAAGGGTTGTCTTTCACCAATGGATTCGTGCTCATGACTTCGAGATTTAATTAAAAGGGGTTAACTCTGGTGCTCTGAAATTTCTACGCCTCAGAAGATTAACCAACACAACACTCTATAACCAAAACATCCTAACTAGCAAAGGGTCAAAATCCACATATCTGATGGTTGGCGTTTACCCTCATATCAATAGTCTGTGTTCACTCCATAATATGGGGCTTGAGGTATTTTCCACGCCAAAACAATCCCAATTTAAATCCATATAAATAGTCGAATTTCGAACGAATTGAAAATCTACGGTCTACGTATACTTGACAACTAACGATCAGGATTTAATATGGGCTTCAGATGATCCAAAAAGGATCTAAATAAGGATAAGAATAACTTAGAACTCACAGAGGTAACTCAGAATGCTCATAATGTCTCCAGCAGATAGAGAAAGGGAAACAATTCAAAGTTCTCAAAACTGAGTGAAAATGGCATGATCGTGAAGAGTGCATCAAAATATTTCTAATGACAAAAATGAATCATCAAAAATATTTACGGTTTGAAAGATATTTGTGGTAAAAGTTGCAGTCAAACATGGCCAATCAATAGGGGGCCACATCATCATTCGTACAATATGACGTCAACAACTGACATGGAAGGTTGACATCATTGTATGGGCTGCTAAGGTCAGCATGCCACATCATAGCATGAGAGGCTATCACATGTCACCCGCCAATGGGATTTTTAGGGGTCCATGTGGGCTAGTAGAAAAGTTCCACATGTCAGGTACAAAATGACAGGGAAGCGATGTCAACATACAGGTGGACTTATTAGTGGGTTCGATGTGGCCCAATCATCAGGTGACATGTATCATCTCAAAAATGCCTAATATTAACCCATGATCGAATTTTTAATTTTAGAAATGGTGGGTGTGCCAAATATAGTGAACCATGTTAATTTTAACAACAAGTTAGAAGGGTGTCTAGACTCTACTAAAGTTAGTGCTAGAATATATTACATTGTATACATATAAACCACCAACATTCCAAAATGAATTTCGGTGGGATTCAACCCCAAAACCTCTACAATGCCCAATGCCTTAACTACTCCTTCCATAACCAATGCGCCATGGGTACCAGATGGTATATCCACCCGTGGACATTACTTAAAAGGTGAAATCCACTCATAGTCAAAAAATGAGGGGCATGCACCATACATAATTGCAGGAATGGATTTTGAGACAAAACAATCATCATTGCAGGTTGCAAAGGGCATGAAAACTGAGATGAAATTATACTTGGCCTGGGAGTGCCAGAGTTAGATCAAAGCATGGAGACAATCATTTTTTGGTAATTCGAAGCGACAAATTCAGTGGTGTTGTCTGTTTTACGATCTGAGTATTATTTCTACAACTTGATTTCAGAATGAGGTATATTTATGTATTTGCCAAATTCTTTTGCTGAGCTAATGAAAGAGCCTACCCATTTGAGAGCAGGACCCAAAGATGTAGTCCACCAGGGGTGAACTTTGTTATCAATTTTTTTTGTTCATATCTGATTCTTTTGTCTCTTTGAATTTTTAAGTTTTCCATTATTTAATGGTGCACTTTTATTTATGCTCATTTAATACAATTCTTTATAAGTCACGATGAAAAGATCTCGGATCATCGGGACTTCCGGAGTTTCTCCACTACACGCAACAACGACTAACTTCTCCTAGGGTGCATAATCACTGAACTACTCAGGGATCTAACGAATTACATTCACCTATTGATATACGGTGTAGATTCACTCTGTGACATCATAGCTTCAAGGCTTTCTTCTGACAAACAACTTAAAAATTATCGGGGCATCAAAGTTTGAAGGAATTGGGGATCTACTCTCGCTATCCCTCCTTGAGATTTTTTACTTGAATAAATCAGAATCTGGCACACAATTTGCATTTCCCTCCTCAGATTTGGACTTTTGAAAATAACCTTCTCACTCCTTGCACTATCTCTCCTGAGCTTTATCAACACTTAGCAAAGTGTTGACTTAGTGCACTCCTTTCACTATGTCCCTCATATTGATATTTTACACTACTGTGAGTGTAGAGGCACTCGTGCTTTCTCTATGCAAACTTACACTATATCTCTTGAGCTTCTAAACCTATAATAGGTTCATCCTCCACACACCTTGTGTTGGCAATATGCACTCATTGCACTCAAATTTTAGAAGAGAAACAATTGAAACTTATATTTCAATTCAAGGGATCATTTAATAAAATCATTTAGATACATACACAAATATAGAGGTAACACATAACATTTATCCAATTACTCAGAGATAAACATATTCACAATCACATAAATGTGTGAGCAATTCCTTCTTTCTATATTTCATTAGCAACAATTTACAAAGGGATTCAACAATCTTTAGCAACAAACTAACAACTTCCAACTCCTTTTAGTAGCCTCTTAGTAGTAATAACATGCTTTAGAAGTAAGAGAAACCTTTTCAACAACCTCCTACGGGCATAGATTACATTTATTTATACAAGAAGGGGAATTTAATTACAAAGGTCACAAAATTACAGTGACATTCCCTCCTTGGAATCCAAACCAATTATAATGAGTTGTGTTGAATTCTACGTCATCTTCCACCCTGCCTTATTAAATCATGACGATGACGCTCATGCATCATACTCCTTTGAAAAAAATATTCATGGACTCGTGTCCATGATCTCCTTAACTTATTTTCCATGCTTCTGGATGTCTGCTTTAGTTATCCAACTGACATCTTTTGTTGGATGATTCTTCCATTTAACCAGATATTCATAGTAAATTTTTCTTCTGGTTCTCTTAGCAATCCTTTGATATAATATCTCTTCTATTTGAAGCTTCTCTACTACAAGAATCTATCTCTTGCACTGAATATTATCTTTCCTTATGTGTCATTCAACTTATAAGGATATAAGTCTGCTATGTTGAATATTCGCAGTTCAATTTCATAAGCATTTATAGAAAATTTCCTGAGGATTTTACAAGGTCATATCTTCTTCATCTTGAGTTTATTATATTTCCCTCTTTGAAATATTTTCTTCCTCATATGTGCCAGTACTTGGTCTCCAACCTCAAAGTTCACCTCTCTTCTTTTATGATCTACTATGTTCTTATATCTCTAGTTGCTACCCTGTAGTTGTCCTTTGATCGGGTCATGCAATTTTTTCTTTTGGTCACTTCATGCAAATGAAAATGTACAATCCATATAGAAATATTCCATTATTATTAAATTTGATCTTGGAATGTTAGACAAATTTTTGACATAAATCCTTTTTGGATTATTAATAAAAAAATTGTTTACAGTGTTTTATAGAAAAAGGGCTACAATTTGTGGATTTTTTGAATTTAGATTTTTTCTCACTTTCATGCATCCCCTAACTTGATTTGATAACACAATTCATAGAAGAATCAAGGGTTTCTTTTTTTTCTTCTAAGGCTAAGAACTCTGGAGCTAGATGTGGAAGGTTAGAGGCCACTACCCCAGGACAGGGATGACCCTATGTCAGACACTTCACAGTCTTCTCTGTGTAGCCCATATGGACCTTATCTTGTTTATGTTTCTTGCTACTTTCCTTGTGGCATTATTTGTAAGTGTATATGGCAGTTTTGTTACTGCTTTACTGGTTTTCTAAGTTGATGGGAGATTTTGGACTTTGCTGGTGCAAGGAGCTTAATACAACCCATTTTTAAAATTATTTATGAGGTTGTTTAATGCAAACCATTCTAAAAAAAAATATACATTTTACATGTTAATATTTAAAGAAGACAATAAAAGGTAGGTTGAGTGTACCTTATCAATACTATATAGAAAATTCATTGAATTTCTGACTATTGCCAAATTTCCGTATAAAAAAGATTAATATGACCAAATATTTCTACTATGGTACGTACCACTACCAAAGGAAAACAAATTATTATTCTAACAACTGAAATGATGTAATTACTACTAACTCGTGAGGTTGAGAACATTTCAGGAGCTGTTAGATAATTCAACAAGGGAGTTGCAAGTTAAAGTAGTCACAAGAAATCTATGTCATAGGAACAAAGTAAAATCTTGGATGTTGATAATATATATGTAGAGAATGACAATTCCATTCATGTTAATAAATACTTTGTTTGTTGTGATTGAATTGTTAAATATAAAGAATTCTAATATCACTTTGTAAGTTTTGAAATTGTTACAATACAAGTATATGGTATATTATGAAAGAAGCACTAATAATCTATTTTCTAAATGTAATATGGAAGTATTGAAGGAAAATTAGTCCCCAATATGGTGCTGCAGAAGGCCATAATAAAGATTGATGCATGTTGTTGCAACAACGAAGAAAAGTATGAGATCAATTTTCATATGTTGGGAACAAGTTGAGTTTCCTTATGAAACAAATTTGAATTTATAAATGGAATTTTTATAATATTGTCTCATAATGATTGTATGTTTTTGATACAGATGAGATAATGTTTATTGAAGCTATCATGCCTTGAAAAAACAACTATTTATGGAGACACTAGAACCCTATACATGTATAACCTTGTTGGCATTAGCAAATCAAAGACACTTCCACACTAATCCTAGTAGCAGAGAATAAGAATTTAGTCAAGAACGCAAATGACACAAGCAATAACTTAGTACAATAAGATTTTACCCTTGAAACCCTTAACCAGGAAAACCAACATTCCTTTGAGAATTCTTCTCAGTTGTTGTCTTATTCAATCTAAATAAAAGGTTACATTTCTAACCTTGGTCCACACCTAAGACACAATCAACATCATACCCTATTTCATGCGTAAGAACAACCCGATAGTGAATCTGGATTACATATTCATGAGCAACAACTACATCTAAAGATTTATAAAAACACTGGTTATTATACATTAACTTGCATTATCCTTTATGGACTTACAAAATGCCTCTTTATAGGATTTACAATAGGAAAAACCCTAAATATTGGCACCCAAAAAATGGTTACATATCCATGCATATCATTGGCTACAAATCCCACAAATCCTATGATTCTATTAAAGTCGACTCCAAGTCGGATTACAAGTCAAATTTCATTCGGTCTCTAGTTGATCGTCTCATGCCTACACTTCGACCTCTTGATGGTTGACTTGTCGTCGATATCTTCGACCTCGAATTTTCATGGTTGACTCCCTCGACCGTTGACTTTCTACCGATCCACCTCGATATTTATTGTTGTGAATCCACCTCGACCTTATACCATCAGCTGATTCACCTCGAATAGACTTTCACTGCAAAGAATATAACAACCCAACATTCTTCCATTAGTTGTATTCTTTTTTTAAATAGTATATTCCTGAACTTTTGTTCATAGACCTAGGGAAACAATGCCCATTTCCTCTCTACACCAAGAGAACTTCACAACACTAATAGAAGTGTTCAATGAGTCTGCTATGTTTTCCAAC
>CBVK0100069435.1:0-14885 GCA_900067695.1 Picea abies
AGTTACATTATTTCAACACTTGGAAGGCGAGGATAGTCTTTGTCTTGGAGGACCTCGAACTATGGGACATAGTTGAGGCAGTTGTTCTTGTTCCCCCTGCTACTGCTCTCGTCCTTTTAGTAGAGTTCAAGAAGAGGAACAACAAGGCAAAGAGGACCATATGTGATGCAGTGCGGGATCATATCATTCCCCACTTGACCGAGAAAGCTTATGCATATGAGATGTGGGCATCTCTATGTAAGCTTTATCAGAGCACTAATGAGAACCGAAAGATGGTTCTTCATGATCGACTCAGGGGCATTTGCATGCTCAAGAGCGAGTCAGTGACTTCATTCCTTGGTCGATACACCCAGATTAGAGATGAGCTTGGAGCCGTCGGAGAGGTGGTGGCACCCAATTCTATGGTGAGGACAGCGTTAAACAACTTTACCAAACCATGGGGTCCATTCGTTCGTGGCATTGTTGCCTAGGAGGGCATGCCCACATGGGAGGATTTGGGATGACTTCGTTTAGGAGGAGACTAGACCTGATTTATGATTGCAGCTATGTGAGACATTCTCCAGCTTACAAACTCGTGCGATGTGGATCATTGCAGTTATGTGAGTCTTTCTCTCAGCTTACAAACCTGAGAGAAAGCCCCTAAGAAGGGTATGTGGTTCTTGCCTGAGACAGAGCTAGGAACATAGAGATGACCTCCTTCATTCAAAGAGTTGAGAAGAACTCCAGATGATTATATAGTGGGAAAGGCGATCTGTTGAGTTTGACGTGCCTGTGGCTGAGCACAAGGTGAACGTGTGAAATCCCAAAGTGCTGGGTGCATCATCATGTAAATAGAAGTGAAGATGATGTATTAGCCTCCTCTGAGTAGCAGAGTTGATGAGAAGACTCCAAATGATTCTCCTGTGTGAGGCAGTGAGAAAGAAGATATGTAGAGTGGATGTGCCTGTGGACGAGCATAGGTGAACGTGTGAAGATCTGGTTCTTCTATGTAATGCAGTGAACCAAAGGTATGACATCCCTATGGATGTGCCCATAGTGGATGAGCACTAGTGGGTGTATCAGATCCTTTGCTATATATTGTTCAAGAGTCAGACCTACCTGTAACCCTAATTGTTATGTAAAGGGTACGGGTCGGCCCCACCTTAATGTGATTAATAATAAATGTAAAAGATAATTAATCTGGTCAATATTAATTATAATAATAATAATAATAATAATAATAGTAAAAATTATATTGTGACTTAGTGAGGTTGGCCCTGTTGAGCCAATAGACACTTCAATTGATAGGACAAGTCTAATATAAGTAAAGGAAGATTCCCCATTGTGGAATCATATCCTTCACATGAGTTTGGAAATTTCAGCAAGTACACTTCTTTGGAAAACGTGCGCACCTCTCTTGGGCGCGAGAGTTCTAGGGTTTAAGAACCCTCTTGTGTGATAGGGTTTATCTTGGTGGTGAAGGTCTTTCTCTTGAAGAATATAACAAAGGATTTGGATGGGTTTTCTTCCCTTGTTGAGAAGGGTTTCCCAGGATACTTCTTGTGTTCTTGTGCATGGTGCTTCTTCTTGTGATCTTGGTTGCTGCAACATTTATGGTTATGGTTAAATGCTAAAAATGGAATGAACTTCATGCTTAACCTATCTTATTGAAAAATCAACAGACTTGTGGCAGAGGCTTCTGGACAACATCAACAACAGACAGTGCATGGTGATGAAGATCATGCTCTTTGGACAAAGGGCAAGAAGAAGACTGGCCGGGGAGGTCGGCAGGGTCCCAAGTTTGGGGCCCCACCACGGGGAGGAGAGCGCAATAGTGGGTAGAAGAGAGACATGAGCACAGTGAGATGCTTTGCTTGTGGAGAGATGGGTCACTATGCAGGACAATGTCCCAAGAAGAAGAAGAGGCAATATGATGTTTCAACAACAACAATAGAGGAGCTTGAGTTCGATACACAGTTTGCGAGAGAGTGTGCATTCACCAGTTCTTTGTCAGTTGTTACACCATCCAACATCAGGCAGGGAGACAGAGTAGAGGATGACCTACTGACTCATAGTAGTGATTCAGAGGGAGCTCAGACTCAGGTTTCGTGGACACCATATTCAAAGGGGGTGACTGGTCCACCTAGGACAACTCCAGTTTCAGAGTTGTCGAGGCAGAGGGTTGGTGCAGGGGCTTCAGAGCATCAGAGATTGACGAGGAGCGACAAGGCACCATGAAGGCTTGAGCCTCACTTGGCTATAGAGACGGGCAGATCAGGCTCTGGATCCACTTCGGGTGGAAGCTACTTGGCGAGAGGCCAAGTTGAGGATCTTAGTGAGATGCCGAGATCCAGGTACTCTTGGTGAGATACCAAGAGGGGGAGACTCTTGGTGAGATGCCAAGAGAGTGACT
The DNA here is from genome assembly GCA_900067695.1 of Picea abies. Taxonomy (NCBI): domain Eukaryota; kingdom Viridiplantae; phylum Streptophyta; class Pinopsida; order Pinales; family Pinaceae; genus Picea; species Picea abies. The sequence goes on from CBVK0100069435.1 coordinate 2,393, forward strand.
CTTGGTGAGATGCCAAGAGTAGTGACCATTGCCGAGATGCGAGGAGGTAGATATCCTTGGTGGGAGACCAAGGTGGAGATCTTTGGTTTGATACCAAGATCTAGGTGATCTTGGATAGGTGGAGAGACACTTCCATATATAGATCACACAGATTGAGCAAATCTGTGTTAGAGACTACTTTCATTGATCAGGGTACAACCATACTCACCGAGTATATGCCAGGAGGCAACCATGTCCACTACAGGGATGATATTGGTGGTGATGGGCACTTTCCTCGGTAAGAGGGACTGTTGAGATTTGGGTATCTTGGAAAGTGGTCTCCATGTGTTTATGAGTCTCTAAGCACAAAGGGGGAAGACTATTACCCTTGTACTTTACTTTATGATTCTAATTTCACTTTGACTTAGGAGATTTAAGTCAAAAGTGAAATATGTCACTTAAGCATTAAAGTGACAATTAATTCACAATGTGGGTGAATTAATAGACATAAAGCAACTAAGGAAAGTGGGTTTCCTTAGTGAGATTTTTGGATGAGATCTCACCCATTGATTAGACTTGGCTAGATTGGATCTAGGCCATTGATCTATTAGGGCTTGGCCAAAGGAGGCTAAAGTGAGGGTTTAGTGCATTTTGAGATTCATTCTTCACTTGTGAGTTTTGGAGAAGAGGAGGGGCGCATTTCTCAAGGAGAGGAGGGTGCACTTGATGAGGGTTTGAGTAGAAACCCTTGAGAGCTTGAGGAGGAAGCTCTTGTTGGCTTGAGCTTGCATGGAGAGGCTATACATGGAGGATTAGCCATCATTCCTTAGAGGGCGCATGCTACATGGAGGAAGGGCGCATTTACTAGAGGAGGCGCGCATTTTTCCTTGTTTTGCTCACCTGGAGAGGAAGAGAGGGAGCCTTGAGATGAGGTATTTTTCATGAGGAGGCTAGAGGAGGGGCGCTTGCTTTCATGGAGGGAGGGATTCAATTATTAGCCTCGGTTATTTAGTGGGGAGCTTTCAGATCTGAGGAGGGTGCACTTGAGGAGGAGGGCACATCATCAGTGGGGAGCACTTTCACCTATCAGATTGCAGTGAGGTTTGTTTCAGAGGGAGGCTACTCATCAGTGCTTGATTACTGTGGAGGGTTTTCCAGATCAGAGCTTCCAGTTGGCATCTGCAGCAGTTTTGGTGGATTTGGTAGCATTTATGAGGGGCGCACCATGCTAGGGCGCTCTTGCTTGGTTTGGACTTGTACTTCAGCTTGAGACAAGCTGCTATTGTAACAGGTTCATCTATATTTTGTACTTGTTGTATTCCACCATCTATTTCCCCATTATATAGACATATATCCCAAACTGGTTTTCCTCGGGGGGGTTTTATCCAGGGTCATGTTGACCAAAAATACCTGTGTCAAATTTATGCATGCTTAGAAGTGTAGATCAGCATTTTAAAGTTAAAGATCTAGATGTAGTGTTATGTGTTTTAAGTTATATTGCATGTGCTAACATTGAGTAAAGAAAACACTTGCAAGGACACCTTAAAAGAGCACTTAACGATCAAAACATTGAGCAGAAAGTTGGATGACTGTTTGCTGTCCTAAAACAACAAAAGAAGACAGCCATACAGTTGAAACTTAGAGCCAATCTATGGTCAAAGACAGATCCAGTTGGCAAACTCATAGGATCTCAGGAAATCTACAATTTTTCCATGGTCATGTTGACCAAAAACATGTGTGTCAATTTCATGCATGCTTAGAAGTTTAGATCAACATTTTAAAGTTAAAAGATCTAGAGGTAGTGTTATTTGTTTTGATGTATATTGCATGTGCTAACATTGAGTAAAGAAAACACTTGCAAGGGCACCTCAAATGGACACTTAACCATCAAAATATTGAGCTGAAAGTTGGTGAGTGTTTGCTGTCCTAAAACAGCAGCAAGGGACAGCCACAGAGTTGAAACTTAGAGCCAAACTAAGGTCAAAGATAGACCTTAGTTGGCAGCCTCATAGGACCTCATAAAATCTACAATTAATACACTGTGGGAGTGGACTGATCATTCCTATAAAAACCAAAGACAGATCTAATCTAAGATGTAAACTCTCTAGACTAGGAAAAACATAAGTGCTATTGGAAGAGATGGATGTATACAAGAACCACTAAGGGTTTAAAAGATAAAAAAAAGGACCCCCTGGGGGGAAATGCCTTAGAGGAGGGAACAAGGGTGGTGCTCCTTGTATCTATCATTTGAAGAAGAGTAGAAGATCTTGCTACATTATTATGAAGTTAGAAATGTCATCCATGGTAGATTATTTTTTCATCATTCAAGCATCAACCATATATTAGTTACAAGCATCCAAATTCTTAAACCATATAATAGGAAGTAGACCCATGATATATGGATTGAAGTAGGCTATCTGCCAATTGTCAATGTGATCAAAGAGTTATGTTTACAAATAGGCCACCTGCATAAGTTTTGAAATCATAATTTAACTGAAGTATGAAGATCGAAAGGTCCAAAACACTAATTTTTTAAAAATGGTCTTTTTCTTTATTTCTACGAGAGCATGGGGTGAGCGTGGAAGGAGTAAGGGTGGTGCATTGTGGAAGTATGGGAGGGAGCATCGAGAGAGTGGGAGGGAGCACAGTTCTGGGGTCCAGGAGTATCCAAGCTCACGAAGTGGCAGGGAGCATGCCAAAAGGGCCCGGAACACTCCGTAGATGCTCCCACTCGGAGCGCAGTTCTGGGGTGGGAGTGCCCTCTAGGGGGATGCTTTGGGTAACATGGCTCTAATTAATGATGTTTAATAGTTCATATGCCAATAATTAGAGTCATGAATTATGTTTCGAATATTAATTGCCAAGTTAATGCCTATACCTAGTTTAATGGATATGTTGTTGATCTTGGGCCTTCATTTCATGTTTTATAGAATTTCTATACATACAAAAAAAGTTTAATCTCTGATTGTTCACTTTTTGTTTTCTGAAAATCAAGAAAATGACATAACTATTAAATTTAGAGCTGTTGTTAAGTTCTTTTTAATTTACTAGACAATAATAGCATAAGCAGTATCACTGAGAGAAACACAATCACGAGGTACGCAACATTTTATCCTGGGAAACCCTCATGGTGGAGAAAACCCAACAAAAACTTCCTTAATATAGATTGCCAATACAATGCCAAGATAAAAGACAAGACCACCAAGAATAACCAAGACTGAGCATGCGCCTCTCTCTCCTTCTTTCGACAACTGTAGCTATCTCCCAAAAGATGCGCGCTAGATGAGTGGTTGAGTGAGTGAGAGAATGAGGAGCTATCCTCTCTTATTTATACTAGCCGAGGAGTGCTAGGGTTGTGTCTCTTCACCATGTTGGGCCGACTTCTTCAAGTGGTGGCTAAAACCACTTTAATTAGCCCTAGGGGCCGACTTCTCAATTAACATCAATTAACTAGGGTTTGACCAATCCACAATAGGTGATTTGGTCATACATGAGTCTCGACATGATCAATCCACAAAAGGGATTGATCCATAAAATAATAACTCAATTATAATTAGAATATTCCTCGCAGTTACAATATTTCAACACTCCCCCTTTAACAAGAAGGGTATTCTACAATACAACATCATGAAGAGAGAGAGGGTAGCAACATCATCAATATCTGGAACACTGACTGGCACATCTATAAATCATTGAAAGTTTTTCTCATCATCAATAACATCATCGTTCACAGCGTGGAGTTGGAATAGTATCATTATCGTCATTCACAACATGGAGCTGGGATGGCATCATCATCATCATTCACAACATGGAGCTGGAATGGCATCATCATCATCATTCTCTGCATCAACATCAATTAGTATAACACTAATACGACATCATCAATCAGTACAAGACTGATACATCATCATCATCATCTTCAACATGAAGCTGAAGTAGCATCATCATCATCATCTTTAACATGAAGCTGAAGTATCATCATCAATAACATGAAGCTAGAATAATAATATCACCAACACGAGGTTGGTACACCAACATCAACAACATGAGGCGGGTACAACAACATCATCAACACGAGCTTGAGATAACAACATCATCAACATCATGAACACAAGGCTGAGATAGCAACATCATGAACACGAGGTTGAGATAACAACATCGTCATAGCACGAGGCTGGAGCAACAACATCATCAATATCATTAGCACGAGGCTGAGATAACAACATTATCAACACGAGGTTGAGATAGCAACATCAACATCATCAACATATGGCAACATAATGAGGCAGGTGTACCAACAACATTTTGTGGTACTCTGATAGTCCTCAGGGATCTGCCTAGGAATCATAAGATTCCCTAAGATATAAAATCCTAACAGAGTTACCACGTAGTACTCTGACAGACCGTCCTTACCGGACCTTTGGGATATGCCCAGGAATCAAAAGATTCCGTACGATATAAAATCCTAACAGAGCTACCACTACTGACCACAATTGGCATATACATGCACAGGTACTCTGACAGATTGTTCTTACCAGACCTTCGGGATCTGTCTAGGGATGATCAATCCCCTAGGATATAAAATCCTAACTGAGCTACCCGATGTTGGTCAGGATACCATAGTATCATCAACATCACTCCCCCTTTCGAGGGAGGTCCTTTCGGACTATACCAAGCTTTTCTCGAAAGGATTCAAACTTTACACAAGACAAAGGCTTAATCAACACATCTGCAACTTGCTCATCTGTGCCAACATATTGGAGCTTTACAGCTCCCCTCTGCACCATATCACGAATGTAGTGATACCGGATTTCTATGTGCTTCGACTTGTCATGGAACACATGGTTCTTTGTCATCTTTATGCAACTTTGGTTATCACATAGCATCACGGTAGCTTCCATCTCCAGATCGAATAGACCTGTCAACAACTTTCGAAGCCATATGGCTTCACAACTGGCAGAACATGCAACGATGTATTCTGCTTCTGCCATGCTGAGAGCAATACTGGATTGCTTCCTACTCTGCCATGAAGTCATGGCTGACCCCAGACTGAAACAACATCCTGAAGTGCCCTTTCTGCCATAAACACTTCCAGCCCAATCTGAATCAGTGTAACCAACCAGTCTGAAGTCATGATCTCCATTATAATAGAGACCAAAGTCCAGCATACCCGTAAGGTATCTCATCACATGTTTTGCAGCAACAAGGTGAACACGTCTTGGTTCTGCCAGATACTAACTCAAGGTGTTCACAACAAAGCATATATCGGGTCTGGTATTCGTTAGATACATCAACGAACTAATAATCTGTCTATACAGAGTAACGTCAATCAATTCTGACAAAGTATCAACCAGGAGCTTCAACTTTGTTTCCATGGGTGTGTTCATGGCTTTACATTCCAACATATCTAACCAGGAGCTTGCTTCAACACGTACAAAGCTTCCTTCAACCTGCAAACATGAGTCTTTCTATCTTCAATCTTCAAATCCAATTTTCCACATCACATTGTACCATCCTGGTACACTTGCTTCAACTCCAACTTAATATGCACAATCATGTGCTAGCTCTATGTGCTTTCTGCAAAGCACTATCTGTCTCACTACTCGAGAGTATGTCCTCTACTCTCTTTGCAACTGTTCCTCTGGAACTGGGACTCTGCACCTGCAACTGCTCTAAAGCTGAGAATGGCTGCTTCATTCTCACAGTGACTGCTGAAATCTGAGAGTAATTCCTCTACTCCATCATGGCAACAACTTCATCTTGGTAGCTCTTCTTCTTTCATGGAGGTAACTTTATCTTCTATTGTAGTCATGTCTTCATGACCCAACTAATATACTACATCAATTGGCACTAGGGATAACTCAATCTCAAATATAGGGATTGCTCCCCCTGAATCTCATACTGTCATGGTAGTTCTGGTTGTCTTCATGAATACTGGAACTATTTCTTCAATTACTGGAGTAAGTGTCTCGTCATAGTCTTCTCCCTCTTGCTAGGAGAATCCTTTGGACACAATTCAGTCTTCATACATCTTTTATACTGTTATCTGCAACATGATTGATCTGTTAGATCAATCTTGGAAGTCAACAATGACTTCCCTTCTAGTCTGACTGGCTTCCTTCTCTGTCACTGAAACAAGGGAATCTTCCCAAGAGATTTCACATCTCCTAGAAGTCTTTGAAGCTACGATCTAGTCTTCTCAACTCATGGCATCTGTCTGCTAGTCCTGAAAAAGTTGTCTCCTTTTCCCATCGGATCCTCTCTGAGATTAGACTCATTTTGAGTCTTGATTTCTTCGGAGTCTACAAGGACTTCATCATCTCTACAGGATATACTTGGTGTTGAATACCAAGTCTTAAAAGGCTGAGTAAGACTTCGAACAAATTCTGCTTCCTGTCAAGGTGGTTTCATTATTCATTGACCAAGTCTACTGTGAGTTCTATTCTAATGTGTGATCATCTTTGGAGCCTTCTACTCATTACAATCAATCTCCATATGAGATACTCTCTATCTCAAAAGTAGTTTCTTCTTCATCTTCTATGGTACATGAATGTATATGGTCATGTACATAGTCTGCTTCATGTCTTATCTAATATGTTGCCTTCTGCAACCTTCACTATAGCTTCCTCAGGGTTATCACCTATGACCTGAAACAAGGTAAAAAAAACAAGCAAGAATAGTACTCTTTTGATAATAGTAATAAAACAATAGCATGAATAATCGTCACAATAGCTCCTTTAGAGCTATCACTTGTGACATGCCCGACACAAAGATCAAAAGTAAGAAATACATTACGAAATGAGATCAACACTCTTCTGGTGTTGTGATCAAACATTCCTCCATGGTAACATGGAACCCACACAAGAAGTTTCTCGTAGAGGAGATGTTAGCATTTATCTCAATATATGCTCACATGCTACCAAGTATAATACTTTTCAAAGACTGCTACCTCAACTATCGTGTTTACTTGTAATGAGGTAGTTATCAAGCTTGTCATGTGCAACTTTGAATCTTATCAACTTAATCAATCAAACCTGGAACTTGGAGTCTTGTCCTCAAGAATGAGCGTGTTGATTTTCTTCCAAGTCTCCTTCACTCAATATGACAAGTTGTTTCTTCAACCTATCTTCTGTACTAACACAATATGCTATCTTGACAAAAATCTAAGATAGAGAATAAAATCTAATCTCATTCTAATACCTTGACTTTAATTTTTGACCAAGGGTTAGTATGATGGTCATAGCTTCAACATACAACCTATAAGGTTAAAATAATGTCATGACTCATAACAAATAGATGTATATCAAGATGATCAAACCTGGAGTGTATTGTTCCTCTGAATGTGCTGGATTTGAGATCCTTCTGGATCTATGACAAAAGATCCCTTTTTCTGCAAGTACCCTTTAGAATAATAATTTATTTTAAAACATATGTAAGTACATACCTCTGACAGTATCTTGCTAGGGTAAGGTGTACTAGGACAATAAGACAATGGTCCCAACACTTCACAAAGACTTTCACTGCAACTGGTACTGCGGCTGGTGCTGCAATTGGCACTGCAACTACAACTGATAATGCAACTATAACTGTAACTGGTACTGCAACTGCAACTATAACTTAGGGTTTTATGAGGAAACCCTAATTTTTCAACTTTCAAATTTTGGAATTCTGATCCAGGGACTAGATGCATTGGGTTGAGGCGAGTATGCTGGAGTTGTCAGATTTCAAAAATTCAATTTTTACCCCTTGAAACTTGACCTGCGCAAATCTGGACTAGTACTTCTGGTATTGGTTCTGGTTTCCTGGTTTTTTGGTACCAGTCAAAACTAGGGTTTCACTTTCCAGAGGCTCTGGTTACTGAAAAGGTGCGTTCAAGCTGCCAATGAGTTCGCTAGGCTAGGGTGCACTTCCCTAGATGATTTTTGGTCAGAAATTTCTTCCAACAAAAAGCCCTAATTTTCTTGTATGGAAATAGTGACGTTTTTATTACCTAGTGAAAGGTGCTCTACCCAGTTTAGCTTTGATACCATGTTAAATTTAGAGTTGCTATTAAGTTCTTTTTAAATTACTAGACAATAATAGCATAAACATGATCACTGAGAGAAACACAATCACAAGGTACACAACATTTTATCCTGGGAAACCCTCATGGGGGAGAATACCCAACAAAAACTTCCTTAATATAGATTGCCAATACAATGCCAAGATAAAAGACAAGACCACCAAGAATAACCAAGATCACCAAGAATAACCAAGACTGAGCATGCCCAAGTAAAACAAAAAGGAAAACAGGTCGTGTTCCGGGAATAGAAAGATTTATCCTCGACAACGGCGCAAAAAATGTTTCCGCCTTATACACACTTGGGCTATCGTGGAAGAAATCTTCAATCCACTTAGTGTGTCCTTGGGGGAAAGTCTTGACTCAAGGTGCTGTCGCCTGATCCTCGAGTCCTCCGTCTAGGCCAACTCCTAGCGAAGCCAAGGGGGGTAGTTCCTAACAAATATACTAAGTCTCTTAAGCTACTCTAAGCTAAAAGAACTATTCTAGGAGTTTATTGCAAATAAAACATAAAGCATTCAACTTAATCATTCATCAGATAAAATACTCAGATAAAGTAGATGTCTAATCATAAAGATGCATGCATAATAAAGTAGGATACAATATCTGCAAGATTTGTACAATTTATTAGACAATCACATTTGAGAATAAAAATACTGCTCATGAACATAAATAAATAAGCATAGAACCAGTGCCTTAAAAGTGTCGTGGGCAGTTGTTGAACGCATGTTTTATTAGGGTTTATTGAAAGTATATTAATGAGAGTTGTGTGGCCTCTTTAGAGGTTGTTCCTTTGTTTGGAAACTTGCTGAGAACCTACTGAAGCCCCAGGGATTCACCAACAAGTTCACTAAGGGTGCCGAATGTCCAAAACAGGTGGGAAACCAAGTCCCGAGAGGGCCCGCCTTACTTCACACACTCCCCTTATGCGTTTTTTTGTGCATTAAAACAACTATTAAGGTAATTAGACTACTCCACACTAACAATTCAAGTTCCGATGAATCCCAGGATTGAGCTAGGCTCGCAAGGGTTCAGAGCATACATCGACAATTGCGGGGAAGGCTTATTTTAAAACTTGAAAAGAAACCAAACTGAAATTGAAATGCAGAAAATTTGAAAGATTTTCTAATTACTAAGAACAAAAAGGAAATCTAAACTAGCATGAAATTATTTTGTGCTTAAGTGCATGAAGTAGTGAGTGCTTTGTAAGATTGATTTTCCCTTAATTTTATGTGTTTGTAAGCAAAAATGAAGCAACAAAACCTGCAAGAAAAAGAAAAAGAGACAAACACACAACACCACCAATCCCCCTAAAGGGGATGAAGAAACTGGGCACCAAAGACCCGCGTTTATTAAGCTTATTACAACTTGAGAGGATGACTCTCTTTTCTTTCTTCTTTTTTATGATTTGGATCCTTATAGAAATGGATCAATACTCTAGTTAACTATTACAAAGAGACTCTTTGAGTCTTGGTCTTCAAAGGGTCCAATTCAGGGTGAAGGATCTTCGGTTTGGGTTCCAAAATGATCAAAATCCCCCTTGTACTCTGACAGACCTGCTAAAAACCAACAAAGAGAATTTATTAGTATTGGCGGAAAATGATATAAGAAATGCAAAAAGGAAAAAAATAATTTTTATCAAAATTTTCAACAATTTTTTGGGTTTTTTAGAGAGTTTAAGGAAGCTAACTAATCCCTTCTTCGATGCTTTCTGTTTTCTGTCCTAAAATAGAAACTTAAAGCATTCAAATGACTAGATATCAAGAGCAAGAAACTAACAACTTTCTAACTTGAATTTTAGCAATAAAAAATCAGAAAATTACTAAATAAAACTAGATCTAGACTTTGATTTGGAAACGAATTTGAAACTAGATCTAGACTATGCATGCAAACCAATGCTGTATATGTCGTGTCGGGGAAAGTGTCAGCGAGGGTCCGGAATGTAACTTCTTGGCGACATCGGCGGAAAATGTTGCAAGACCTCGAAAAAATACAATAACACTCATTTTTTTCAATTTTTTAAACTTGTAAAGCAACAACAGCATCAAATAAACACTTTTCTACATAAATATGAAAATACAACCAATAAATAAGATGCATAAGATGTTGAGTGGTCACATAACATTACTAAACTGAAAACTCTGAAACATGTTCTTGATAGGATGATAGTAGATACAAAATCACATCAAATGATCAAAGTAAATGTATCTCATGAGATGAATCATCATGAGGCATCTAGATACTAAATAGTACATGATAAAATGAAAATGATAGATCATAGGAATCCAAATCATTGATTCCCTCTATGTCGTGCTGCTGCTCTAGCCCTTTTACGGGTAAAGGGCACCAATTTTCCTCTGGAAGCTCCAGCTGCTCTAGATGCTCCATCTGAGGTGGTAAGTGATGGGGACGAGGTGGAAGGAAAAATGTGTTGCCTCCTCCCAGTCCCAACGGACCCAAGTCCAACTCCAGGTATGGCTCTCCATGGAGGTGGTGGTGGCATTGGATCCATTGGAAGTCCAATCTCCTCCTCAGCCTCTGTATCCACTAGAAGTGGAACATCCTCCTCCTCCTCCTCTGTTGCCCCCTCCTCCCTCAAATCATCTGCATGCTCCTCCAACCACTCGGGGGCCTCCTCCATCTCAGGTTCCTGAATCTCCACCCTCCACTGACTAGTGGTGTCAATGTTATCCAATGAAATGGCTTCTATGTCAGGTTCTTTGTCTCTATGTCAGGTTCTTTGTCAAGTTGCTTCACCCACAACCTTAGATTGTAGTAAACATATACCAAGTCATTAAGGCGCTGGGTACCTAACCTGTATGAACATTGAGAGCTATAGTTAGTGATGGTAAATAAATAGTAAATAGTAAATTGTAAAAATTAAAATTTAAAAAAATATAAACAATTTAAATTTTGATTGTTGCATTTTTTAACATTTCTAACCTGTTGCGCTGCTTGGAGTGTATCTTTTCAAAGACACTCCAATTGCGCTCACACCCTGAAGAACTGCAAGTTTGACTAAACACTCGAACGACAAGTTTCTGCAGCTCTAGGAGCTTTCCACCATAGTGTTTCCACCAGACATCTACAATGAATAAAATGAAAGGAAGACAACGAAATATATTTCGGATTTCCATCAAGTAATAAATGTCATATATAATATATAGAAAGGAATAAACAAAATTTGAAATTGAAGCTTACCTAGCATCCTTGTGGTCCTATCTTGGACAACCATATCATATCCCAACATCCTGGATGCCATCCTATATATCTCATTCTGTCTAGAAATCTCTGAGCATTCAGCTGGAGTCAGCACCATCCTCTGAACACACTGGAGGAGACCATCAATGACCTCACCATCAAAATTAAATCCACAAGCATAAGCGAATGAAGGGTTGAGGTAGAGCCCTGCTGCATGAATGGGACGATGGAGAGTGTTATTGCATGGCTCATCAATCACACCCCATATCTGAGCTCTCTTGGTGAGTCCTTACTCCCCCTTGTTCTCATAGTACCGGTAGATAGCTTCCTTAGCCCTATCTATGGCCTCATACAAGTAGCCCATTGCGGGCTTCTCACCATCAACAAATCGAAGAACCTTTACCAAAGGTTCACTAATGGTACATACCTCCCCTACTACACTCTAGAATCTCAGGTCATGTCCCACAAGTTGGGCTATGGCTTGCCCATCTTGTTTGGTGCTATAGGCACAAGCATCCCACTCATTAGAAAGAAACATTCTTTGTAAGTCCAACATACTATTGAGGAGCAACTAAAGAGAAATGAAGCTGGTGGAAAAACGTGTGATTGCGGGATGCACCAACTCTCTGTTCCCTGTGAATTGTCTCATGAGTGAAAGAACATATGTGTGATTATATATATTTTGTCACACTTTGAGCTGAATCAATGATTTCTTTGATCCATGGAAGTTTCCCCATGTCCTCTAGCATCAAATCAATGCAATGGGCAGCACAAGGACTCCAATACAAGGATGGATACCTCTGCATAAGCATCCTCCCAGCAACAACATAATTAGCAACATTGTCCGTGATGACTTAGACAACATACTGGGGGCCTATCTCTCGGATAAAGCCATCCAACAACTCACATAATAATTGTGTATCTTTTGTATACGCACTTGCATCAACACTTTTGATAAACATTGTCCCCTTGGGACAATTAACCAAGAAGTTTAGAATTAATCTTCCCTTCCCATCAATCCACCCATCCGATATCACGATGCATCCAGTGATCTTCCATGTTTCCCTGAGCTGAGCTAATCTTTCTGTGCAATCGACCTTTTCCCCTTGAAGGAGACGCCCTCTCAAATCCTGACAGGAATGGCCCCAAAAGGTCAAAGTAGTCAAAGTGGTTTAAGAGATTTTAAAAGGTAAATAATAAATTGAAGTAAGGAGTGTATTATAATTCAAAGTGAATACAAAATAAATTATTTCA
>CBVK0100069436.1:0-14884 GCA_900067695.1 Picea abies
ATGAGGATGAAGTCCATCCCTTGAGATACGATATGAATCACCAATTGTAATATTTTGAAAACATTTGATAATTATCCTCAGACCTTGGTTATAATGGCTAACCTTATTTAAAAGGGATGATGCATAGATGATAGGTAGTAGTAAGTAAGTAGAGAATGATACACATTGTTATGCTGAGAAATGAAATGTTGAACTTTTGATTCACTCAATCAATTGAAGGAATATAAATGCTATTTTGTGCAATTCACGGGTATGGGTAAAGTGTTTTAGTCTGCAACTTATTTAGAGGTACCTTGTTGGTTTGGCAAGGTCCCACCACCCCAACAAAGGTAAGCCTCCCTGTACATGTCTTTGTGTGTTGTAATTCAATTGCGTGAGTGTGAAAACATAATAGTTGTGTGTTACAGATAATTCTAAGTGCATAAACTTTCTTAGGTACAATACATATTTAAATGATTTTGAATCAGTGTGAATGGACAATTATACATTGAGCAAAGTAGATAATTCGATTTTCATTTCTACAGATTGATATTTAGTTAACAAGAGTTGGATAGATGTTTGGGATTGTTAAAATAAGAAATTGTTATTGTTTTGAATTTATGATTGTATTATTCTTAGTAGGTATAAGAACCATAAGACTTTATCTCTCACCTTCATGCTCCATGTAATGAAGTCTCTCAATCGTATTGGTAGTTTCTTGTATTAAAGGTTTGATTGGAATTGATAGGGTTATGATTGGTTTCTTTCTAAAGAATAAATAAAGTGAATTGTTAATTGCTATTTCAATTGCTACAAGAAGCAAGGTCTTAGTTCATCTCTTCATTTAATGAGCCTGTAATGAACATACTTGTTATCTAAGCAAGAACCTTTTCGATTGAGTGTTTGTTTGAGAGATTTACTGCAAACTTTATCTTCCAAGTTTGAAGTTGTGTGAAGTATTCAGATATTTCAAAACAGAGTGTTATGTTATTAATTATTTCCTGATTGAGCTATATACAACAGACATAGATAGGTTACCTATTTTCGGCACATATGGTGTAACAACTCTTTTGATTACGAATTCTAGATTGACATATAAATGAGTGTAATATATTAAGCATATATATACACCAACATGTATGTAAGGGTTACTCTCAAGTTGATGGTATATATTTTGAAGAGACGTTTGCCCCAGTTTCCAGCATGGAAGCAATAATACTAATATTAGATTATGAATGCTCCAATAATATTAAAGTGTATCATATGGACGTGAAATCAACATTCCTGAACAAAGATCTAGAGGAACAAGTCTACATTGAGTATCCAGAAGGGTTTTAGATGTCAAAGAACAAAAAATTATGTTTGCAGGTTGAAGAAGGCTTTATATGGGCTCAAACAAGCCCCCAGAGTATGGTACTCTAGACTAGACATGTATATATGACAACAAGGGTTTAGGAAGGGAAATGCAAACAATAATCTCTACATAACGATGGATCAAGACAATGTATTCATCTTTGATATCTATGTAGATGATATTATATTTGAAAGTGACGATGAAAGGATGAGTCAGAAGTTTTCCAAAGACATGTAACACGAGTTTGTGATGTCTCTGCTTGGTGAGTTAACCTTCTTTTTGGGTCTCTAGATATGTTAGAGAAACAAAGGTATCTTCATCTCTTAGGCAAAGCATATCAGATAAATGTTGAAGAAGTTTGGAATGACACATTGCAAACCAGTCAGTACTCTATGTAGACAAATTGGAATTTAAGTAAGGATGATGATTCCAAGGACACATATAAGAGACAATAGAGATCAATGATTGGTAGCTTACTTTAGGTGACATCTTCTACACCAGACATGATGCAGGAAGTTGGATAGGTTGCAAGGTTTCAGGAAAAACCAAAGGAATCACATGTTTTTGTAGTAAAGAGGATATTTAGATATCTCAAAGGTACATAAGAGTTTGGTTTATGGTATCCAAAAGGGAATGATATATCTCTTGTGTCCTACACAGATGCAAATTGGGTAGGTTGCGTCGATGATAGAATGAGTACAAGTGGATTATCTTTCTACTTGGGTGAGTGTCTGGTATCGTGAATAAGCAAAAAATAGTCATCAATATCTTTGTCCACAATAGAGGTAGAATACATTGCAGCTACAACTTGTTGTACTCAGGTTCTTTGGATGAAGCATACATTGCATGATATGCAAGTAAAGTATGATGAGCCTATTTCAATACTTTGTGACAACACCAACTCCATCAGTATTTCAAAGAATCCAGTGATGCACTCTAAGACGAACCACATTCCGATCAAGTATCACTTCTTACGGGAACATGCTATAGAGAAGAACATCAAGAAAGAGTATGTCGGGACAAAGGAGTAGATTGCAGATATCTTCACCAAACCGCTTGCAAGGGAACCTTTCGAGTATAGATTGCAGATATCTTCACCAAACCGCTTGCAAGGGAACCTTTCGAGTATCTGTGGAAAAAACATGGAGTAGTTTCTACACCACAGTGATCCACTCAGCATCAAGCTTAACTAGATAGGGGGAGAGAAACATAAGTATTGAAGAAGTTCAAGTAACGAAACTTTTGAATCCTTTTCATATATACATCAAAGAATTACACGAGGAAGCACCATGAAGAGAAAAGTATGTAGAGTTAACAAAGGCTTGTAGATAGGGGGATCATCCCCTGATGAGGAGTACCCTCTGTCATTGATGTCAAAGGGAGGGAGATAAACAGTAAGGCATGGAGACATAGAGGCATGTTGTTAGGGGGAGCATGATCTTAAGTATTATCATGCCTAAGTGTTGCCATCAATGACAAAGGGGGAGATTGTTGGACAATTGGTTGTCATTGATGTCAACGAATATTGGATTGATGCCAACTGGTGTGATGGGTGTATTTGGAGAAGTTTCCAAACTGGTCCCCTTATGGCGTAGCTTTAAGCATGGCCCTCACAGGAAGACACTTTGAATAATTCTATAAGAAACCCCTAACCATGGTTAAGGATCCCATATTTGAATGAGGAATCAGGGCATGAAGGATGGAGTAAATGAATGTAACTCACTCATGGATGGACAATATTCATTGTGTTGTTTTTGGTGATATGTGGAACGCCACATAGTTCTTCACGGTTAGGGAGATATGGCCTTGTAAAGTTGTAAGCCCCAAAGAGTGGACAAGAAGCCCCTAGTTTGTTATAATTCTTGGTCAAAAGGGTAAAGTTGTTGTAACAAGAAAACCCTAGAAGCCCTAAATTAAGGGGAAAATTTACATAGCACAAGTATATAAGCACCTCAAGGAGTCATTCATAAGTACACTCACACACTTATTCATTGTTTATCTTTCTTGTAAACTAGTGATCTTTTGCTAAGGTTGTAGCATCATTTTCTGAGGTAGCCAAGAAAGGTTGACGATGAAAAATCTTGGAGTTACAACAAAACCCTAGTTTCTGAGGTATACACAAGTTGCAGGCATGTAAGGGAGTGTATGTACGCGAGCTGCAATGGAGGAAAGAGCGTATATATGTGGGTTGTAGAAGGAAAAGTCGTGTATATCTGAAAATGTCATGAAAATTTGAATAGATGTTGGTACCAAGACCCTAGATTCTGAAAGCAAGTTCAGAGGTCAACATTCTACAGGTTCAAGTCAACTACAGAAGTTCTAGTATGGTTATTAGTTTGTTTTTATGCTTAGATTTGCTGATGATGTTGTGAATGTTTGAGACATTCTTGGTATGGTTGGTCTTGTACTTGGATATGGTATATGTTGATCAGTTGGGTGAGTAAGCAGGACTCTTATGTATGGTACAACATTGATACGGTTCTTATAGTTCACATATTTGAGTTTCTTGTACATGGTTGAGGGTTATTCATGTTGTGTCGTGACATATGCATGAGGGACATGCATAGGGTCTTTGAGATGTTTCATTGATGACGTGGTACAGATCTACATATGGTTCATGGTATGGTATACATACATGTTGTACATGATTGATGCTCTAGTTCACGATTCACTACTCATTGTTGATGTATCTTTTGGTTCATGATTGATGCATGAGATAGTATGTACATTGGTATACACTTGATGTATGGTATGGTACATGTTTAGTTGGTTGATAATCAGGGACAAGTTGATGAGACAATGACAAAGTTGTGATAGTGACAGTGAAAGAGTTGTGACAATAATAGAGATAATGACAGAGACAAAGTTGTGACATTGACAAAGTTGTGACAGTGACAGAGTTTGTGGTAGTGACAGTGGTAGAGTCCATGACAGTTGGTCTACATTTATATTTCAGGGCGGTAGGACGAGGCAGGGAAAGGTGGTTGTAGCCATCTTTCAGTTGTAGCCGGAGAACCTAGGGGGTTGTAGCCTCCTTCTGGTTGGAAACAGAGAATCAGGGAGTTGTAGCTTCCTTCAAGTTGGATCCTGAGAATAAGGGGTTGGAGCCTCCTTCCACTTGTAGTAGGAGAATCAGAAGTTGGTGCTTCCAATGAATGTTTTCTTTTGATAAATATATAAGAACCATTTGGGTTTCCACGTAAATACTGGTGTACTGCATATCTATTGTGATGTGATGTTGTTTATGTTTATACTGTTGATGATATATTGAATGTTAAAGATAAACTGCTAAATATTGTTGAAGAATAAACTGTGGTTAAAGGAATAAAATTGCTCATTATTAATTCACCCCCTCTTAGTAATCCAATAATTCCCATACTTTACACTTTGTCTTTTTACATTAAAAAAGAAAAAAACACACTAGAAGTAAGGCTGAAATACTATCTTTTCTAAACCAAAAACAAATCAACTTGAACCACTCATATGTACAACAAAACTAACAAATAAATTTGAAAGTACATAAGTGAAAATTTTAAGAAAGGCTCGTCATGGTTATGGGAGGTAATGCCTATCCTTTTAAAGGACTAGAAAGTAGTTAAGTAGTTAGGATCACTAACTAATTGATAATATTTCCAGCTTCTTTTACTGCCATAATTACTGAATGATTTCAAGCTGTTTCCTCCATGTTGGTCACCGTGTTTGTTTCATCCATGTTGGTCACCGTGTTTCCATCTGCAAGTAAAACACAATATCACCTTCAGTGTCTCAGGTAAGAATTTACAAAAGCTCAAATTTATTTTGAAGAAAGAATTTACAAAAGGTCAAAATTATTTTCAAGAAAGTTTTAGGTTTCAAATTGCAACAACCATGAAAATTATCAATTTTCCAGCAAGAGTTGGATTACAACCAATGAAAGTTCTGTAAGCAGTAAAGATCTCATGAGAGAAAAACAGGTTGGCTGTGCAACCCCTGAAAAGTTGAACATAACACCAGAAGATAAAATAATTTATTTGTTGCAGTGGAAAAAATGTACGGACATACCAAAATTACAACCTGGGCCAACTTGCAACCAAAAATAAATGACCCAGAAACACGCTTGTCTCTGTGACCAACATTATCGAATGGTCAAAAATCAAGGCAATGTTTTGCTGCAAGAAAAGTACGGCTTATAAAAGCTCCCACATTTTAAAGAGACGTGAATTGGGGATCAAACAACCAAAGAAGTCACCAGAACGGAAATGAAATTCTGAGTATTTTAAGATGCAATGGAATCACAAATACTGGTAGGAATGTTTTATTTTTCCCATCCCAGGGAAAGCCATCATGGATGGTATTTAAGGTAAATTGACACTTGCAGTTTTGGCAACCTAATTTGATAGTATTTTGGATGGTAATTAAACTGACCGTTGCAGTTTTGGAAATCTAACTTGATGGTACTCAGTGTAAAATGATTTGTTGCACTTTTGACAACTTAATTCAATGGGACATCTAGTGAGGCCCACAATATTCACAGCAATAACCAGCCCAAGAACTTGACCTGCTACCTCTTACTTGTAATTCATAACACTCAACCCCTAAAACTAATCCACCTGACTAAAAGTTAATAAGAATGTTATAGCTGAGGCCATGAGTTTTTTTGTTGCCATCAAGTTTACATACATATTATAGTTTTGGGAATATTATAGTTTTGGGAAACTAGAAAGAACACTTGATTAGTTCCTCATACGAAGATGACATAGTTGTTTTACAAGATAAAAGAGGAGAAAGGTTGGGCTAGAGAAATTGTGGCTTATTTATGTGAAGATCTGTGAGCTTGGTAATATTTTTTTTTTGGCATCTGACCCTGTAGCGCTCAAAACTGGACCAAGAACAAAATGGGAATACTCAAAATAACTACCGCGCTCAGAAATTGATTGGGTAGTGCTTCATACTCTCTTTTCTTCAAGGAAATAGAAAGTTAGCATGGCAATATGAAGTATCAACCTCCAGATATGTGGGAAGAATTCAATTTCCAAAATCATTTTCAAAACCAAAGAAATGGCGAATTCAGACATGGGTGGAATTTAATAATGATAGATAGACAGAACTCGAACCGAACTTGGATGTTGCATCAGATCCTCGCTCTTCAAGTGGATAGACATGGACCATTCAAATTCTAAACAAGGGTGAGATTTTTCTAGTGTGAGTGAGATTTTTCAAGGGAATACCTAGAAAAATCCAACTCAGAAATATGACGAAATAGGAACCAGACGGGTAGTGTGAAACTTTCTCAGGAGAATAGAAAGAGGGAGCATGTATATTTTTGTTTCTTTAATAGCCATTACAAGTTCTTGAAGATAAAACTATTATGTATGAAGACCAAAACGAGAAAAGCTACCAAAGATATTCACAGAGAGGATCCATTACTCATGAAAGATAGCAGCTAAAGCACAGAAAATGCCCGAGTGAAAAGTTCAACTCCAATCGCACCCTAAACTGTGAATGGGTGTTTATAATCTCTCCAAACTAACAATTTATTGTCTCCATTTCGCAGTTCTGTAACAGATGTTTAAGCCATCATACTGACATCAATTTTCAAAATTACGAGACAACCTGGCTTAAACGGAATGTTAAGAAGAAAATCATGATGCAAGTAATAGAGTTCAAACACCTATCAAACGTTGCTAAACCAATTTGGAATTTGCATATGTGACGTTATGGGAATCCAGCCCCAAATCACTACAACAACTATATTAATCCTAATAACCGTTACTATAACTCTTCTTCATAAGGGTCAACATATTAATCCTAATAACCGTTACTATAACTCTTCTTCATAAGGGTCAACATGTTCACTTTAAAGGAATGAAACTCTGATGGGAGGATAACAAACATGCTACCATGAACCTGAAACTTTGACATTCTTAATCAATCTAATAAAAAATTGATAATACTAGAATGAAGATGCTTACATTATTCTACTAGATAAAGACTTGGATTAAATACTCTTACTTTTATTTCATGTGCAAGGAATACTCATAAAGCACGGACTACAACACGATTATGTGCAAGTGAGAAAAAGCACTCATTATGAAGCAATTTCATGTACAAGGAATACTCATGAAACACTAACTACAACGAAATTATGTGCAAGTGAGAAAAAGCACTCATTATAAAGCAATTCCATGTGCAAGGAATACTCATGAAGCACTGGCTACAATGAGATTATGTGCAAGTGAGAAAAAACACTCATTGTGAAGCATGAAGTCATATCCTCCACAACACCTACATCACTTATATTACTTTGTGAGGACATCAACTATACCACTAGGGCCATGAAACTCCAATTGTATAACTACCATCACTATCATATAACACATGCCATTTACAAAATGTCAATTACCTAGGTGGCGGGGGACCCATGGGCTAGTGAAGGAGAGGGTGAACTAAGAAATGGAGAGAGAGTCGTGTGGATTACAATTACACCATTTTTGTAGAGGCCACAATTTCAAAAATTAAAAGATTTAGATTTCAATATTTAGTAATCATGTTCCCTAACCATATTTGGGTCAAGGGGTCAATGCAGGGAGACTCTATAGGATGAGTTGCTTATAATAATTAAGTCTAATCTTATAATATTTATTTCCATAACATAAATATACACATATATGCATTAAAAATAAATTTCTGAATAAACTCAAATTAGGAATCACAAATATTACCAAAAACAAGTAGCAAGCACTAAGCATGCAAAATTAGAACTCTGAAAGGGGATGAAATAAAAGAAGTTATTCAAGGGGTATTAGAACTCTGAAAGGGGATGAAATAAAAGAAGTTATTCAAGGGGTCATAGATCTATGTGAAAATTAAAGAAGTTATACCTTTGAATTCATGTTTGGAATATAGATAGGTAAGAACATCCATGCACCATCCACTTCATTTCCGCCACTTGCTCAACTCATGAGTCAATGATGACATAATCATCAAAGTGATTTAGTGATGATTTATCCTTGAGTGGGAGACATGAAAAGGATTCATGAAAAAAAAATTGAAAAACAAAATCAAACAAAATAAGTTAAATTATGAATATGTGTGTGTGTTAAGAGAAAGGAATTGATGATCATGGGAATATGTGTGTGTGTTAAGAGAAAGGAATTGATGATCATGGTGGATCCCACATAGGGTAAATACATGAATCTGTAATGCTAAAAGAGCATGGCCTAAGTTCTAGACGCTGGTTATGTTCTTGTCATCACACTTGGTTATTCAGACAAGGTTAAGAGAAAGGAATTGATGATCCTGGTGGATTCTGCATAGGGTAAATAAATGAATCTATAATGCTAAAATAACATGGCCTAAGTTCTAGAGGATGGTTGTGTTCTTGTCATCACACTTGGTTATTGAGGCAAGCTTCATTGGGTTCAGGCTAAGGAAAATGATGGGAACAATCAGGAAGGATAACAAGCAATGCAAATGCATCAAATTTATTTTAGAGAGGATATTAAATTTTCCATTTCATGTTTTCAAATCAGGTCCCAAATGACCAACTTGGAAATTGGCACCTCACTTTGTTCCTTTGGGGAAAAGGTTGTGAATGTTTTGCATAAAGGATGATTCATTGGAATGGCTGCAATTAGCACACAAGGTTTCTAGATGATAAATTTTCAGAGTTTCTTTTCCATATCTCCATATTTAGGGAAATATATCTATTCTAAACTATCTTTAAAGATATACTCATCATAAATGGGCTCTTGAAAAGAAGGAACATAATGGTTAGAGGTCAAATCTAGTGCTCCTATAAGGTAATTTTGAATGGATAGAGAAACAAAAGAAGGAGGATTGTCACTGAAATTTGTCAACTTGATACTTGTACTACTAAATGCACAGGTTGGCCCCTTCGTTGTAGAGTTGAATTCACTCTTCATGGAAGGACCAACAAATATGTAAAATTGTAATATCATCCAATTATTCTAGTTAGTCATTAGAAAAGTATAGAGTAAAGGATATAACATTTTATTTAGAAATATCTTTCATAAGTTGTTTTGATTTGAGACATGAGATTTTGACCTTGGGGAGTAAGGAAGGAAAATATCATTAGGACATTTTCTTTAGCTATAGGAGAAATTAGTTTTCTTTCATGAATGATAGGCTCACAAATACCATATTCATAGAGTAGAAAACCATTGAAACCAACAATGCTCATCAACCTAGTTCCAATGATGATCTAGATTTAGAATAGTTGATTTATTTTTCTATTTCCAGATGAGAAGAGATCGATAATGATGGGCCTGTATATTACTCTCTATGGTCACCATTTTAACTATGTATTATTTCCATGTTTGATTATTAATATTAGGCTTTCCTAATTTAAGGCCAAATTAGACCATGGTGATACATGTTTATATAAAGTAAATATGATTGGCTTATTTCCTAAGGATTATGGTGAATATCTAATGGCTTGACTATTTTGTTAATTATGTGGTTTGAATAAAATTCACTAATGATGGTTGGAAAGAAAAAGGTTTTATTGTATCCCTAGCTAAGGACATTAGAGCTCATCTCATAACCATGCATTAAAAGGGGGATTCAATCCTTCACTTTACTATTAGATCTCTAGGAATTTCAATCAAAGGAACAAATCACGAGAAATATGTGGGATACTGTCTACAAGAGCTACCAACAATGGGGAACATAATTCAATCATGGAGCAACTCGATCCCTCTAGATTTCACCACATGTTTGAAATCAAATCAATTAAAAGCCTAGGTAAAATGAGATTTTGTGGGAGAATGTCACAAGTTTAGAATATAGGGATCTAAATCTAGTTTGATATGGAGTGGCATGATTTTCTAGTTGATTATAGAGGTCCACAAGTCAGTCGTGACTTGAGAGGGCTCTAAATGGATGAGACAACTTCCAACATTATAGAAAAACATTTTTTGAGCAATGGGTTTTCTAGAATTCACCTTGGGGGAATCCAAGTTTTTTTTTGTATTTAAAGAGGGCATTGGAGCTCTCATGTGTTAGCTAGAACAAGTTAGATATCATTTTCATTTGATAATATTGCTATAATTTCAAATTTCCTCTTAATACAAAGTTTTTAGTTCTCATATTCTTTCTATAGATAATGTTTTCATCTGATGGATTCAACCCCCGACTTACTTTGGAGTAAGGGCCTGCTCCAAAGCTGTAATGGAGGTTGAATCCCCTCTACCCATAGAATAAATAGTTGTTTTTTTTCTCTCTTAATGGGTTTAGATTTCCTTCTACATTTCCCTTCATTTACTTGTTGATATTTCCTTTAATGTATGTACTTTCATTTCTAATAGTGATTCCATTTCATGTATTTCTTTAAGCAACACTTTCATTTCTTTCATTTCATGTATTGCTTTTATTGATTTTAATTTACAATATTCAGTACATTGAAGTGGATCCTATGAATCTAGTATATGATCATGTGTGTTGTAAGGACTGACTAATCTAGCAACAACACAAGGATAATTTATTCACAATATTGTCTCATTTAATTAACTCTTCATCCAAGAGGTAGTGATCCTGGACCCTCATTTTCTTTTTTCATATTGTAGATAGAAGAGAAAGTTATGGGCCTATGATCCAGATTAGATCATCATAGAATTTATCATCTTTCTTGGTACTTTCTGGGTGGAAAACATTGTAGGAATTATCTTGTAGGTCCATTTTAGTGGCACGTCCCAGTTTGGAAAATTGGGGTTCATAACCTTTTAGAGACATTTTGAGGCATTAAATGGAATGTTTTGGGGTTAAAGTGTCCAAAAATTGTGCCCACGCCCTCACTGGTGTTCTACATTTTGAGACATTTCCAATGGTGTGTAAAATGCCTCAATCAGAGCTTGTATGTGAAAGTTATGCCTCTTGCAAGTTGACCTACCTTGTTGACCACCATGGTACAAGTGGATGCCACATCATCCCCCATTACTCACACATGTGTGGATAACCATGTGTGTAATTTCAAGAAGATTCTAGAAGGTCTAAACATTATCATTAATTGAGGGTTGAGGATGCAAAAACCCTAACCCTCGATGGCTATCAAGTTATGTTAAATACCAGGTCACTAGGAGGAGAAAGGGTTCCTTTCTTTAGCATTGTATTTTTTCCATATTTGAGAAGAGCATCTAAGAGTGGTATTTTTAGAGCATAAAAGAGGAGGAAAAGATTATGTAGCATCCATACATGCCACAGTGTCAAAGGAAACTCTACAATGAGTGCCTCTTTATTTGTATTTGCATTTCCATAGCTGAAGAAAAGAGAGAAAAACATAGGCCTCTCCTTATAACTAGGTTTTCTCCTATATTGGGTTTCCCAGGATATATCTTGTGTTCGTGAGTGGATGGTGTCTTCTTTGACTCATTTCTTTCATTTTTGTATTTCATTTATTACATAAATTCAAACAAAGCTAGTAATTAATCAATCTGGAATCTAAGGAAAAATAGTTTGCATAGTCTAAGATTTCATAATATTATAAGATCTATTGTGACAAATTGTTCCAGTGGAATATCTACAACAATTTACATATCAGTCAACGTTTTCTAACTCATTCTCGATCCTTCCACATTTATCAGTTTATGATGAATATATGCAATAATGTCGATTTACAATGAAGAATTGAGTAATTCAATTGTTGTTTTTCATCATGGTTGATTTGTGATATTTTCTTATTGAATGTGAATTCTATTTAATCATGCTTACTATTATATTTTCCTAATGTGCAGTGTATTAATAAATGAAGAATCCTCAATTTGTTTGTTTGTGTAAACATGGCGATTTGGGGCCGTGTTAGAATACAAATGTGTATTTCAATTTCTAAACAACTTTGTTCATTATATTGTCTGTGCCTATTCATTTACTACATCATTTCTTTCAATTCTTTGTAAGTATGTTTATGCATAATCATCGTCAACCCCTATTATAAAACATATACAAATGAAATTACCAAAAATACAAAAAATGATAAGCCAACACCACAAGTTGAAGGGATCATCTCAAGAATCATAATTCTAATGTGGGCATCTTTGTTTGATGCATTCCATGTCAAAATTGACCTGGGATAAAATCCACATCAACAATGTACAATAATAATCACCCACACACCTTGGATGAGAAATGACTTTTATACAATGCAACCATAAATGTGATTAATAACACACAACACAATGTAACCTGTTAAAAGTTTACTTTGGATCAAAACTTGTAGCACCCATGGACATAGCCCATCCAACCCCTCCAAATCTAGTAAATATATAATGATAAGCACCAATATGATGATAATATATGATAAACCTCTGAGAAGTATAAACACCATTATGATAAGAACTATGCTCCACATATGGACAATGATTAGTTCCACATTTAGAAGGAATGAATCAAAGGCCTAAATTGTAAGATTTTTCCACCTTGGTCCAATCCATGCACCATCACTAAGAAATGTGACAAAAATGTCCCATCTAGATCTACTGCTATATATTGGATGCATTTAATTTTCAATGTTGAGCTCCTACCACTTTACAATGCACTAATTATTGAGAAGAATAAAACACAACCTAAACCTCTAGTGAACATTGATTGATAATTTAGTGCATTAACATATTTTGATTAGGTCATTCACAAGAGTATGCAACATACTCATCACAAGGATATAAATCTCTTTAGAATTACTAAGGTGAGACAATTACCTACATAGACCAAGTATTTCAGACTTGAGCATGTGGAACACAATTTTCCTGATATGGTTGGCAATATATTGGCACTTTCTTCTTTAGCAAAGAATTTTGATGTAATGGAGACCATTGATACATTATGGGATGGTTGATCTATGCATTATGATGCTTTTGGTGTACACCAAACCTCTTTTAGTGTTTAGTGTGCCTAAACAATGTGGCTATAGTCTAGTGCTCACCGTGACAATGTTTTGTGTGATCCACATGCATTTTTTACCTCAACCCCATGTGCATTACCACCACTACATGATCTTCAAATGCCATTTATTCAATGCCAATGCTTGATCCACATTATGTTTGATCCACATTATGCTAGCTCAACCTAGATATTAGCATGTGATTCAAAATGCCACCTTAGTGGCAAGTCATCCATCCACATTAGCAGGATCTTGCAACTCAGTTGATTGGTGTGCTTGATTAGTTGGATGATCAAGGTTGACCGGGTCAATTCAAGTTTTGTGCCATGATCAAATTGTACGAAACCAACACATATCCTAATTGAGTTGGTTTCAAGATTTGAGGTATCATTAATTCTAATCTATTGTGCATAGGGTAGCTATTAAGGACTGTCTCCATACGTGTATTTGATCTCACACACACACACACACACACACACACAATTTCACTAATAAATAGTTCTACCCTCTTAGTTTTGGATCTAAATTGTACTCTTTATAAATTCAATTTCAACATAGTCATTCTCAAGACTCGAGTCTTATCGATTCCTTCCATCGCCTTGATTGTTGCTATTTGTGTAGTTCTTGTATTGGTCATATAATTCTCCAAGACTTGAGTCTTATCAATTCCTTCTATCCCTATCCCTTTGATTGTTGCTAATTTTGTAGTTCTTGTATTGGCCATATAATTCTCCAAGACTTGAGTCTTATCGATTCCTTCTATCCCTTTGATTGTTGCTAATTTTGTAATTCATGTATTGAACATACAATTCTCCAATCAAAAAATCATTATATCTTTGGTTTGATCTCTTACATATCATTGTTAAATTGGTTTATTTGCCAATATATTCATATGTTGACATGCTTACACTCAACCTCTTAATTTCATCATTAAACTCTATCTAGATATTTATAATTTTATAATTCACTAATCACCTCGTCGACCATAAGCTTATGTTGTACATAGTAATAACTTCCTTTTTCACATTCATCCTTGATAATAACTTTATTTTTTAAATCCTTTTTGGTAATGGAGATTCCGGAAACAATTTCGGCTTTGCTACATAGCTTCGTCATAGATATCACAGATATCACACCTGATTTCATGTTGAATGCTCAGAGTTGTGATGACGTGTTCTCAGAGTTTATTTCAGTGGATCGTTGAGAAGCAATCCACGTCATGTGTTAAATGAGATGAAGAACAAGTAAACAAAATATTTAGATATATGCAACGCTGACAGTTTAATTTTTTTCTTTTGGACCATAATCCAATTGGAAATCTCAATTTTATCGATTGTAGAGTAGACTTTTAAAAAATATATATATATATATTTTAGGGAAAAAAATTTCTTTAATAATGTTGATAATTTTGAAATTAAGATAAAGTTAAATTAAATATTTTTAAATAATATTTTTAATTATATATAATATCAAATGGATAAAAGGATAAGTCCCCGAGGTGTAGGACAGTCGGTGACAGAGTGTGTTGATAAGCCACTCCGTGATGTTAAAGTCATCGATTCGACACTTGAGGGGACAAAAAATCCAACCATGTTAAGGGTTGGTGTGGCTCAGGGCGGGTGCGATCCCCGGGTGATTTTGACGGCTTAAATGCCCCTGAGTCGCGGTTTCTCAAGCCA
>CBVK0100069437.1:0-14884 GCA_900067695.1 Picea abies
ACATAGTCTATATCATATTCTCCAATCTAAGCATTCAGGTGTAGTTCCTTATTTGTCCTTATATTCTTGGATATTTTATGTACTGATTTATTCAGTAAAGGATCTACCCTTCATATCTCATACTGTCAGACCAAATTATGTAGTTCTTGTATAGTTTTCTCATCTTTAATCAGCTCTATAATTGTATATAAGAAACTGACAAGTTTACTTGCCCATTTTCCGTCTCCGGGTGAAGCAGACTAATAAAATTACAGAGGCATTCCATATTCTCTTACTCTTGGTCATGTCTTTGATGAAGAACCTTGGTATCCCCTGAATTCTCTTCTCGCTTCCTCGAACATTTGTTTTTCTTTCTTTGCATCAAACGTTTGTGTCTTCTCTACAGCTTTCCTGACTCCTGATTCTTATGTAGTTTTCCCTTGGGTCATTCTGTCTTTTCCTCTAATAACAATTCCTCGAGTGATAACAACAACTCTAGGATATGCTCTACGAGGTTCTTATTTGATTAATTGTATTTTTGGGTTCTTTTGAGGTCCTCGTCTCTCCTCAAGTTTAGCCAGCAATGTTGGACATTCCTCGATAACATGCTCGAAGGAATTACAATAGTTGGAAGTGGTACAAGGGTTCTGACAATCCCTTTCCAAGTTTCATGGTTGTGCACAGTTATAATATATTATATGTCCTCGACCTCGACCCATACCTCATCCTCTTTCTCTTCCTCGGAATCCACCACGAGCGTTGAAGTTTCCTCTACCTAGGGAATTATATTGTGTAGTGTTTCCTTCTTGTTGTACTTCGCCTTGAATCTTGTATATTTCTATGGACTTTTCATGCATGAGATCATAGGACCTACAATCCCTATCATCATGCCCCACCAACTTACAGAATGTGCAATACAAATTTGTGGGTGTTTGAACATATTTTTTCATGTAATAGCACTCACTAGGGTGATGTCTATTTCTACATACCTCGCACCAGGGTAGGGTATCTTGATTCAAAGGGCTTTGGGCTCCAGAGGCCAAGTATTCATGGAATAGGGGACAATTCTCCTTGTCATGGCCTTTTGATTTGCATCTGACACACCAGATGTCTTCTCTTTTATATTTTCCTT
Source organism: Picea abies (assembly GCA_900067695.1). Taxonomy (NCBI): domain Eukaryota; kingdom Viridiplantae; phylum Streptophyta; class Pinopsida; order Pinales; family Pinaceae; genus Picea; species Picea abies. The sequence continues at coordinate 1,112 of CBVK0100069437.1, forward strand.
TGTCTTTCTTCATATCTTTGACCTGTAGAGACAAGCTGGTTAGATGACTGAAGATTTGGCTCATACCTGAGATGGATTCTCCCATAGGGGTTGATTCTAACTTCATGGCAATTTCTAGTACCTCAGCCTGTGAAGCAATCTTCTGTTGCATCAAAGGAACTCTAATGTGTGGTAAGAGAGCATCAATGAACCATTCTTTGTTCTGCTCATCTGAAATTTGAAAATTCAACCAGCTTGTTAAGGTCTTGAACCTTTGATCGAATTCCCAAATAGATTCATCTATCTTCTGCTTGATCTCTTTCAGCTCCATAATACATTGTGACTCCGACTTGGGTTTCTTGAACTCTGCAATCGATGCCTTCTTAATCTCATTCAACGACTTAAGCTATGAAAGTCCTTGGACAAGCTTCATGTACCAGCTTAGTGTGTGATCTATTAGGGTAGTACTGAACTGATCTCTTTTAAGAGCTTCGTCGGTGACATTATTAATATTCTATACGGCTTCACATAGGAGCCAGTGTTGATCAGGATCTTCAGATCCATCTCCCTTAAAAATAGGGAGCCTCATCTCATTTTCCATAGAGCTTCCTAGGTTTCCTGTCTGAGTATATGCTAAACTTCTAGTAATAGTACTTTGAGGACTCTGATGACTTTGACTGTTATGATTTCTTAGTGCTTCTAAAACAATAGGAGGAGTAATTTTACTTACTTCAATAGTATGCATAGTTCCTGAATATTCTAATTCTTCTTGATGATGTTCTTCATTCTTTTCTTCTCTCGGTCCAATGGATACTGTCTGTTCTTTGCTCAATATCTCTTCCTCTTCTCCACTATAGAATCCTTCTTCCTACAGAAGAGTTTCTTGATCTCACTCAAACAAGTTTGCCAAGGGAACTTCTCTGAATATCCTTCCACTGCGCATATGTCCAATCTCTGTGTTGTTGTCCTTGTCTGAGTTCTTGAACATTAGCCTTTTCGGATCCAACCAACTATTGTATCTTCAAGATGTTCTTCTCATGAAATAGCATCTTGATTCGCAACTTTAGAAAGTGTAAAAAAAATTCTTGGGGTCCCTTAAAGAAATACCTCTCTGCTTGGCTATATGACTCTACTTTGTCAACAACAAACTTAGTAATATACCCTCCAATGGTGCTATCAAACCAGTGATCTACCACTCCTGACGGGACATTATCAACTCTCTCGAACTTCTTGGTCAGAGACAACATCCAAACCATAGGAGGTCTAGATATGATCTCAAACTAGGTATCTTCTAACCTAGCTAACCACTCGTATAGCTCCTTATGAATTCCTCCAAAGAAAATCTCCTGTATATTGGTAAGGATATACCTTCCTAACCAGTCTTTTGTGCTAAGATTAGGGTTCTTGATCTGGGCTTCAGTGAAGTCCGTTTTTTGATATTCTATCCACTTCTGAATCTCTATCTTTGATGGAAACCACTTTGACATTCCCTCAAGAAGATTCTTGTCCTGACAATGGAACCATTTGTTGGCACAGGAGAAGACACGAGGTTTAGCTCCAAGAGTGCACAAACAAGCCTTAACTACTGGCCCTTTCGATAGCACTTGTGAGGCAGATGCAGTCACACCGGAAGAATTTATAAGGGGGTTGCAGGAAAAAGATGTCTACAACCAAAGGGAATATGAAGTGGATCGAATACAAGAACAACACAACATTTATATATCACTTACCATCTCAGATCTACTCCACACTACTATCTATCAGATCCAACACAATAATGCGAATAAAATTATATCAAATGACAAAGAATGGAGCATCAATCACACACACAAAACAATATATACATGGTTCACCATCTCTCTAGGGCTATGTCCACAGAACTATGCTTTATAATATATTAAGTGAGGCATACATTTCTTGTCTGCACTCTTAGCTAGCAGATATTCTTTCTTCTCCTCTCTGTCTCTCTTTCTCCCCTTCCTGTGAACCTAGCTGTAGGAATGATCTTCGCACCCAGCTGAAGATCTTACAGTACAAAATTCTCTCACACTACAAGACTTCTCTCTCAATAGCAATCTCTCCTCATAACTTAATTGTATCTCTCTATCAACAACCCATCCCAAGTCCTTTTGATCTCTATTTATACATTAAAATAAATCACCAATAGCCTTAGGTTGAGACCTATGTGTCAAAACCCTAGCTACCAAAACCCTAGGTGTCTAAAACCCTAGGTCAAATTGACCTGTATTTTCAGGGCTTCGCTAGCCTGTCTTTCCTTCCTTTTCGCACGGTGCTCCAAAGAATCTAGTGGTATCTTTTTCATCTTGATGAGTTGTCCACAATCCATATTCCTTTCTGATCTGTCATCCTCGATCTCCTCTTCCAACTTCTTTATTCATCTTACCTCGCTCTGTCTTTTCTTCTCTTTTGGTTACTTCAACCTAGTAAAAGTCAGTGTGTCTTCCGTGCAGTTCATGTTTTGCCTTTTCTACCTTGATCTTTGCTTTCTTCCACAACCAAGGGCCAACAAGTAGTCACTGGTGTCTGATATTAAAGCTTCCAAGTCGAAGGAAGATTCTGAGTCTGAATCAAATCTAGAAGGAGGGAAGTGGATTATCGATGTCGAACCTAATGCCACTTTTGCTACCACCAAAGTTCAACCAAGTGAACCACAATAACCAAAGGAAGGGAAACTCCTCTTTCACTCACATATGTGGGTAAATGGGGAACCACTTCATTTCATTGTCTATAGTGGTATTTAGAAGAACCTTTTCTTAGCATAGGTTGTTAAGCGGTTGGACCTGCTAATGACACTACATGTACAACCCTACACCATTGGATGGCTTGCCAAGGAAGAGATCTACACATTAGCTAACAGTTTAGTCTTCCCTACAACATCAAGCCCTTCAAATACAAGGTATTGTATGATATTTATCAACTTGAATTTTGTGATGTTCTTTTAGGACAACCATATTTGTGGAAGCGACATGTTGTTTGTGAGTATAGACCTCACAATGTTATTATTACTTTTGGTAGAAAATTGTATAGGATACCATAAGTGGCACCACCTACTATTATTTCTTTAATCGCTTCTAAGCAACACAGTACGGTCATTTCACAGACTGAGAATTTCATCTTCTTTGTGATTCATTCTCATAGTAAGCAGAAGGTCACCACCACATCCACGACCTCTACAAATAGCCTCTCTTTGTAGTAGAAGCAAGTGGACAGAATCGTGGAAGTAAACATAGACATATTCTCCTCACCCACTGGGGTACTGATACACTTCCAAGTCAAGAATCCAATTGATCAAACCCTTGGTGCACCTCTACGTAATGGAACGATTTATCATCACTTGCTCATGGAAAATGATGAAATCAAGCATCAAATCCAATATATAATTCAAAAGGGGCACATCAGACCCAACTCCTCCCCTTGCAGAAGCCCGCTTGTACTAGTGTGGAAGAAATATGGGACTTAGCATCTATGCATTGATTACATAACATTAAACAAAATTACAGTCAGGAACCGGTACCCAAATATCTTGAATTGATGACCTTCTTTACCAACTCAAGGGGGCCATTTTTTTCAAAAATATTGACCTAAAGTATGGCCACCACCAGGTTCCCATCGAACCAACTGATGTATGGAAGACAACTTTCAAATCTAAAGAAGGTCTCTTCGAATGGGTGGTCATGCCCTTTGCTTTCAAATCTAAAGAAGGTCTCTTCGAATGGGTGGTCATGCCCTTTGGCCTAACAAATGCACCAAAAACGTTCATGAGGTTGATGGATGATGTATTGAGACCCTTCACCAACTCTTTTGTGGTGGTATATCTTGATGACATCCTCATATTCAAGAGAAATTGGGAGGAACACATGCAACATATTCAACATGTTTTGAGCACTGTACGACAACACAAGATATATGCCAACTTGGAAAAATGATCCTTTGGCATGAACATGGTCCAATATTTAGGCTTCATTGTTGATTGACATAGGGTACATGTTGATCCAGCTAGGATGGAAGTCATTCGTGAATAGAAAGCCCTGACCACACTAACCAAGCTTCAGAGCTGCTTGGGACTTGCCAAATTCTACCAACAGTTCATGTTGGGATTCTCCCATATTGCATGGGACCTCATCCAAGTGATGAAGGGTAGTGGAAAGGAAAATTTCACATGGGGGAAGGCACAACAATGATATTTTTATGATCTGAAGCATCGCTTATGCTCAACTCTAGTACTCTCCTTACCTGATCTGCAACAATCGTTCAATATTAAGACTGATGCATATGACTATGTTGTAGGCACAATTCCCATTTATCACGGTCATCCAATAGCATACCATAGTGAGACACTCTCATATATTGTCCAGAACTACCCCACGTATCACAAGGAAATGTATTCCATTGTACAAGCCTGTCGTCAATGGAAACATTACGTTTTGGGAAAGGAGAAAGTCATCCAGATTGATCACAAGCCTTTGTAGTTCATACAAACATAGGGAAAGTTGCAGAATAATCGCCATCAAAAGTGGTGAACATACCTATAGCAACTCCATCTCAACATCAATTATAAGATAGGGTGAACAAATTGTGTCGTTGACTACCTCAATCGACCTCCTGTGGTTGCACTCACCATAATTCCCCATTCCTATGGGCATGAGGCATCTAAGTGGCCCCAACTTTATCAATAAGTTCCTTACTTCACGACTACTTATCAACTCTTGGGTACAAACAAAAATGTTACCGATTTTCACATTTAAGATGGAATTTTATGCCATCTGGGCCACCTCTGTTTTCCTGCAAGCAAGTGTGAAAATATGATTTGGGAGGCTCACTATAGTCAGATGGAAGGACATTTTGGTGTGGAGAAAAATATGGTCGTTCTACAAAAAAAAAGTTATTGGCCAAAACTTCAACAAGACATTAACAAGTATATCATATCTTGCACTGCCTATGCCATTTCCAAGCCAACCATCATGAAGCAAGGATTATACACCCCTCTTCCTACTCCCAAGAGGCCTTGGAATCCATCTCAATGGATTACATGTCTAGCCTTATGTCCACCAAGAAAGGAAATTATTGCATATTTATGGTGGTTGATCGGTTTTCAATGATGCCCATTCTCACATCCCACAAGAAGAGCCTCACAGTGGCAGTTAGTGCCAAGATATTCTTTGAGCGAGTGTGGGTCAATTTTTTGATACTACATTCCATCATCTCTAATCGGGATAACAAGTTCCTTAGCACATTTTTGTCGAGTCTCTGGTCATTGTTTGACACCAAGCTCACTAAATCCATTTCCTTCCACCCTCAAATCGATGGTCAAATAGAGGTCGTCAATTGGATTATTTTTCACATCCCACACATGTATAAATCTAAGCATCCATGTACATGGGATGAGATTCTTCCATATTTTCATCGCATCTACAAAAAAGGCTCTCCATAGCTCCAATAGCTCCACCATCCATAGCCCATTTCAGGTGGGGCTGGGATTCCAACCCTTGGGTCCCATTGATGTGGAAATACCTCTTTTAACCACATATAAAAATATTCCGATGTTTATAATGAGGCCAACAAATCCACGAGATTCATTGAGCGGATTCAGCACATCTGCCAGCAGGTCCATGAGATTTTGCAGAAAACCAATGCTAAGTATAAGTAGTGCCATGATCAACATTGGGTACCACACAAGTTTTTGGTCGGAGACAAGGTCTGGTAACATTTACAGAAAAAACTCCTTATGGAGCCCCATCAAAATATCCCTCCACTTCACTATGGGCCTTACACTATCACCAAGTATGTGGGAGACAATTCTTTTGAGATCAACACTCCCCCCTTCCTTGGCTTGACTCAGTGTTCAATGTGGATCTCCTTTGGCCATATTTTCCACCATTATTGGACACCTCAGAGATCGAAGAATGATTGACACCAATAGAGCTCAACCATAACTGCATGGAACAAACATCCAATGATTCGATAGTGGACACACAATTCAAGGGCACTCGCAAGAAAATGATCTAGCTTTATTGGGTTGTCAAGGTAGGTCAGCTCCTGCACCAAGGAAAATGGCTCACCAAGGGCCAAATTTCATAGAAATTTCCTCACCTGATGGGGGAAATCAATGCAATGGATACCATTTCTTCCTAAGGGAGGAGGACTGATCCAGGTGGATATTGGTGGCCACACACCTATTCCAACTATCTCCTTTTGACAGTTTTAGTTCAACACATTCTTCTGTAATTATTTGTAATTGTGGGTTCTACACTTTCAGGGTTGTCTGGATCCCTAAAAATATTCTAGGTGGATATTGGTGTCTGATGAGCTAATCCAACTGGCTTATTTTGGAATTTTTCATGTCAGCACATTTTTATGTACTTCCAGGGCCGTTTTTGGGCCATAAACTGTGTTTTTTTGTCTTCCACAATCAAATTGTAGACAAATTCATATTTTGATGACATAATGGTTATTTCTTGAAAATACTTTCCAACGAGCTATCTCGCACCTAAAACAAAGTTCGTATGCAAAATTTATGACCCTAGGAAGTTGAGGTACCAACTTACCCATCACGACCTCGATAACTTTTGGCGTTTCATCTCCTAGGGTTTTGTTTTTGGACTTCTAGGTTTTTGGAATTCATGAGTAATGTTAAAAATGTCTCTAGACCCTCATTGTAATCATTCCTCTCAGACGGATTTGCATAGAAACCACATCTCTTCTTAGAGATAGCTACCACAATTCAAGAAAGTTATTTTTAGTTCTGTAGTTTTACAATTTCAACCTCTTTTATTTAATCAATAGAAGTTATTGTTCATTGGATATTTGTTGTTTCTCTCCATATCTCTATGTTATTGTATTTAGTATGTCATTTATTTCATTTCGCTCATAAATCTAGATCAGAGAGAGAGAGAGAGGTGTGGGAACGATGGAAGAGAGAGAGAGAGAGAGAGAGAGAGAGAGAGAGAGAGAGAGAGAGAGAGAGGGATATGGAGAGTGTGTGAGAGATAGGGAGAGAGAGAGAAAGAGGGAGGGAAAGAGAGGGGGAGAGAGAAAGAAAGCGAGTTAGGGAGGGGAGAGGGAGAGAGTTATTTGGTGTTAACAAGAATGGGTGAACATTCATGTTCCTAATAACACACACATGTTTTAGGAATGCCAACATTCTTTAGGAATGTGCACGTTCTTTAGGAAGGTGTACCCATTCCAAAATATTTCTTATTTTCATTTCATTTTTTGGGGGGGCGGGAGTGACAACTCTAGCGCACATGTTTTCTTAGTTGGTTTCCTTGCCTTTAGATTTGGGATGAAAAACCTAGTGTTTTGGTCCGCAAATACATTAAAATCTCTACTTTTGTGAATCCCTCTCTATATCTATGTTTTTTACATAATTTTTCTATACACAACACACTTACTTGAGACTAGCTTTAGGACTATTCAAAAACCTTAACTTCCACAACATGTAACCAAAACATATAGTTTTTACCACAAATAATTTTCTATGTCATCTGAGGATCCGACAAGTTTCATCATCTAAAACTTCCCCAACAAAATAATTATAGTGAAGTTTGCAAGGAGACAGTTTTGAAGGAGATGGATACAAGGAGCGTATGCTCTGGTACCAAATGTTATGCATCAAACACCTAAATACCATAAAACTAGAAAGACAATAAATCCACACCTTGAGAGATGAATTGATGAGAAGCCTCTTAGAGGGGTAACCTCCTTTTACAATATAACAAATGCACAATATTAGATGATATCTAAAGCTACGTTTTATTGCTATATACAAGACAAAGGTTAAAATTAAAATTAAAGGGTGTATACAACCATTAAAGGTCCTAGTTGACTGATAATGACAACACTAATATAATAGTAGAAATGTAATAACTCAATATCTATCGCTTAACATTGTATTTATTTGATTTATTTTAAACTATTTTCTTTGGTGGTCCTCTTCCCATAGTTTAACAAAAAGAAACTTGTGATGTATTTTATCCATAAAATGTTCTCTCAACCTCACATATTAGTGGGGAACTATTATCATCCTAATTTTTCTCACCTACATTGTCATGAATATTTTTAGTTGATCTACATTGACATCCTTTCACCCCCATTTTCATCATCTGCATCACCATATGACCTCAATTTTTCAACACGAGTCAAGTCAAACTTCCAAATTTAACGAAAAATGCCAATGCAAAGTATTTGCACTATTTTCCATGTGTAGGATATGCTCTTAACTGTTTAATATCCATATGCTATCCCAAAAATAGAAAAATATTTACTCTTTCAACTCACTGATGTTCTGTGCATTCAAAAAATTACATAGTCACATAAACTTGACTTTACCAATCCATTATTTCTAAAAATAACATTTTATGTAGTCTTGAATATTTATCCGTATTCCACTACTTCATACAATGAGATCAATGATATCTATATCTAGAAGAGGCCCACTTTTTTCCCTATAAATAAAGTTATTGAGACCATCCATTTCATCCATCACACATTACTAAGTTACACTACCAAAATTCCTCTAGATAGAGAAAAGCACCCTTGGCCTAGGTATTTCTACCATTGAGTAATACTCTTTATACCGCAAAAATCTTGGACTTAATCACAAGAGGAGGAAAAGGAACCTTCCTTGTGGTATTTGGATCCCACCTTCTTCAATTATCTTAAGGTGTGTCATTGTAAGTCTCTGTCTTACATTATTTATTGTATCTTATGCTTTAAAAATATGGGATCCATGTTCAATTTATTTTCTTTTGCGTGAGAGAGAATAGGGAATACTTTACCTTATATTTTTATTTTCAGTTTACTTCCATTTTATATAATACTTAACTTACACAACCATTAATTAGGTACTTTTGAGTACATATTGGTAATAAAACACCAATAGCACCAATAAATGTGACATTTTAATTTCTTTCCAATATGGGATAGATATAATGGAATACCTATTCATTCGTTTTGGTATTTGATCAAGAGGAATTTTGAAATCACCGAAATCATTGTCAATATCAAATACATCTTCGTTGAACATATCCTCCTAGAATGATTCAATGCAAGATTCAATATTCTTTGACCAATTTACTAGTGTCATGATTCAAGGAGGTAGTATTACCTTGACCTATTCATTAAAATCTCTCTTCATTTTGAAAAGATGATTGTTTGGATACAAAAATGATTTACGTCCTCTATAGAGGAAGGGAAAGGGTCATGTTCATATAAACGTCATAAGCTAATATGTGACTCTGTACGCAAGGGGAAGGGTCATGGTCATATAATTGCGCACCACCAACTAAATTGCTACTTTGAGAGTACTGAAACAAACTTTTCTTTTTATAAATGATTGTCTTTGTACGAGTCCATAAAAAGGCCTCACCTGAACAATATGGACACTGATGAAGCCAAGAAGATACCTCATACTTCTATACTTATGTACAAGTTTTTTCTTTGGGTCAACGATTTATAAATTACCAACGACCATTCTTTCCTTCATATGTGTTTGGTGAAAGAAACTGAATTGAAATCAAACTTGTTGGTAAATGTCATTATATATATATATATATATGAAATCAAAATTGTTGGTCAATGTGATTATATATATGTGTGTGTGTGTGTGTGTGTGTGTGTGTTCTTCGCTCAGTAGCTCTTCCTCTTCTCCACTATAGAATCCTTCTTCCTATATAAGAGTTTCTTGATCTCGCTCAAACAAGTTCGCCAAGGGAACTTCTCTGAACATCCTTCCACTATGCATATGTTCGATCTTTGTGTCTTTGTCATTGTCCGAGTTCTTGAACATTAGTGTTTTTGCATCTGACCAACTACTGTATCTTCAAGATGTTCTTCTCATGCAATAGCATCATTCCCTCAAGAAGATTCCTGTCCCAGCAATGGAACCATTTGTTGGCACAAAGGTAGACTTAGGGTTCAGCTCCAAGAGCACACAAACAAGCCCTAACTATTGGCCCTTCGGTAGCACTTGCGAGGCAGATGGAGTCACACCCGAAAAATTTATGAGGGGGTTGCAGGACAGAGATTTCTACAACCAAAGGGAATATGAAGTGGATCAAATACAAGAACAACACAACATTTATATATCACTTACCATCTTAGATCTACTCCACACTAGTATCTATCAGATCTAACACAATAATGTGAATAACAGTATATCAAATGACAAAGAACGGAGCATCAATCACACACACAACACAATATATACGTGGTTCACCCTCTCTCCTACTGGCCCTTTCGGCAACACCTGTGAAGCAGATGCAGTCTCACCTGAAGCAGCTATGGGGGGGTTGTAGGAAATAGATGTTTACAACCAAGGGGATATCAAGTGGATCCAACACAAACTCAATACAACATGCATATATCACTTATCATCTTAGATCTATTCCACACAACTATCTATTAGATCTAACACAGTAATGCAATAGAAGTATATCAAAAGGAAAATAACATAGCATGAATCACACACTACACAAGGTATACGTGGTTCACCCTCTCTCTAGGGATACGTCCACAGAACTGTTCTTTATAATATATTAAGATGAAGCATATAGTTCTTTTTTGTGCTCTTAGCTAGAAAAAATTCTTTCTTCTCCTCTCTGTCTCTCTTTCTCCCCTTCCTGCGCACCCAGCTATAGGACTAATCTTCGCAACCAACTGAAGATCTTATAGTACAGACTTCTCTCACACTACAAGACTTCTCTCTCAATAGCAATCTCTCCTCTTAACATAATCATATCTCTCTATCAACAACCCATCCTAGGTCCTTTTGTTCTCTTTTTATACATTACAATAACTCATCGATAGCCTTAGGTCGAGACCTCAGTGTCAAAACCCTAGCTACCAAAACCCTAGGTGTCTAAAACCCTAGGTCAACTTGACTTGTATTTTCAGGGATTCGCCAACCCGTCTTTCCTTCCTTTTAGCGCGATGCTCCAAAGCATCCAGTGGTAGCTTTTTCCACTTGATGAGTTGTACACAATCCATCTTCCTTTCTGATCTGTCATCCTCGATCTCCTCTTCCATCTTCTTTATTTATCTTACCTTGCTCCATCTTTTCTTCTCTTTTGGTTACTTCGACCCAGTAACAGTCAGTGTGTCTTCTGTGCAATTCATGTTTTGCCTTTTCTACCTTGATCTTTGCTTGCTTCCACAACCAAGGGACAACAAGCAGTCATTGGTGGATGATATTAAAGCTTCCAAGTCAGAGGAAGATTCTGAGTCTGAATAAAATCTAGAAGGAGGGAAGTGGATTATCAATGTCAAACCTAGTGCCAATTTTGATACCACCAAAGTTCAACTAAGTGAACCACAATAACCAAAGGAAGGGGAACTCCTCTTTCACTCACATATGTGGGTAAATGGGGAACCACTTCATTTCATTGTCTATAGTGGTAGTTAGAAGAACCTTTTCTTAGCATAGGTTGTCAAGTGGTTGGACCTACTGATGACACTGTACGTACAACCCTACACCATTGGTTGTCTTGCCAAGGAAGAGATCTACGCATCAACCAACAATTTAGTCTTCCCTATGACATCAAGCCCTTCAAAGATTAGGTATTGTATGATATTTATCCCCTTGAATTTTGTGATGTTCTTTCAGGACAACCATATTTGTGGAAGCGGCATGTTGTTTATGAGTATAGACCTCATAATGTTATTATTACTTTTGGTAGAAAATTGTACGTGATACCATAAGTAGCACCACCTACCATTATTTCTTTAATCTCTTTTAAGAAATGCAGTAAGGTCATTTCATAGATTGAGAAGTTCATCTTCTTTTTGATCCGTGATCATAGTAAGAAGAAGGTCACCACCACATCTACGACCTCTACATAGAGCCTCTCTTTGCAGCAGAAGAAAGTGGACAAAATCGTGGAAGAGTACATAGACATATTCTCCTCACCCACCAGGGTGCCAACACACTTCCAAGTCAAGAATCCAATTGATCAAAACCTTGGTGCACCTCTACCTAATGGAATTATATATTGTCACTCGCTCATGGGAAATGATGAAATCAATCATCAGAGCCAATATATAATTCAAAAGGGGCACATCAGACCCAACTCCTCCCCTTGCAGAAGCTCTCTTGTACTAGTGAAGAAGAAATATGGGACTTAGTGACTATGCATTGATTACATAACATTAAAAAAAAACACAGTTAGGAACTGGTACCCAAAAATCCCAAATTGATGACCTTGTTGACCAACTGAAGGGGGCCAAGTTTTTCAGAAATATTGACCTAAAGTATGGCCACCACCAGGTTCCCATCAAACCAACTAATGTATGGAAGACAACTTTCAAATCTAAATAAGGTCTCTTTGAATGGGTGGTCATGCCCTTTGGCCTAACAAATGCACCAAAAACTTTCATGAGGTTGATGGATGATGTATTGAAACCCTTCAGCAACTCTTTTGTGGTGGTATATCTTGATGACATCCTCATATTCAAGAGAAATTGGGAGGAACACATGCAACATATTCAACATGTTTTGAGCACTCAACTCTTTTGTGGTGGTATATCTTGATGACATCCTCATATTCAAGAGAAATTGGGAGGAACACATGCAACATATTCAACATGTTTTGAGCACTCTACGACAGCACAAGATATATGCCAACTTGGAAAAATGATCCTTTGGCATGAACATGGTCCAATATTTAGGCTGCATTGTTGATGAACACGGGGTACATGTTGATCTAGCTAGGATGGAATTCATTCGTGAATAGCCATCCCTGACCACACTAACCAAGCTTCAGAGCTTCTTGGGACTTGCCAAATTCTACCAATGGTTCATGCTGGGATTCTCCCATATTGCATGGGACCTCATCCAATTAATGAAGGGCAGTGGAAAGAAAAAGTTTGCATGGGGGAAGGCACAAAAATGAGATTTTTATGATCTGAAGAATTTCTTATGCTCAACTCTAGTACTTTACTTACATGATATGAAACAATCATTTGAGATTAAGACTGATGCATGTGAATATGTTGTAGGGACAATTCCCACTCAGCATGGTCATCCAATAACATACCATAGTGAGACACTCTCAGATATTGTCCAGAAATACCCCATGTATCACAAGGAAATGTATTCCATTGTACAAGCCTATCGTCAATGGAAACATTACAATCTGGGAAAGGTGAAAGTCATCCAAATTGATCACAATCATTTGTAGTTCATACAGACATAAGGAAAGTTGTATAACAATTGCCATCAAAAGTAGTGAACATACCTATAACAACTCCATCTCAAAATCAATTATAATATAGGGAAAAAAATTGTGTCGTTGACTACCTCAATCGACCTCCCGTGGTTTCACTCACCATCATTCTCCATTCCTATGGGAATGAGGTGTTTGAGAGGCCCCAACTTTATTAGCAAGTTCCTTACTTCATGACTACCTATCAACTATTGGGTACAAACACAAATCTTACCAATTTTCACATTCAAGATGAAATTTTATGTCATCTGGGCCACCTCTGTGTTCCTGCAAGTGAGTGTGAAAAAATGATTTGGGAGGCTCACTAGAGTCAGATGGAAGGACATTTTGGCATGGAGAAAAATATGGTCGTTCTAAAAAAAAATAATTATTGGCCAAAACTTCGACAAGACGTTAGCAAGTATATCAGATCTTGCACTGGCTATGCCATTTCCAAGCCATCCATAATGAAGGAAGGATTATACACCCCTCTTCCTACTCCCAAGAGGCCTTGGGATCTGTTGTAGGAAAATCTCCCTACGGACAAGTAGATTGCCTCAAAGAGCTAGACCCT
>CBVK0100069438.1:0-14883 GCA_900067695.1 Picea abies
AGAACATTGGTCAAACCTATTGGATAGAAGCAATACACACAGCAGTCCATGTGCTTAACAAAGCCCACCTCAGACCACAAAGTGACAAGACTCCTTATGAACTATGGTTTGGAAGACCTGCCTCAATCAAACACTTCAGAGTCTTTAGGAGTAAATGCTACATAAAGAATAATGATGAGAACCTCGACAAATATGATGACAGGGATGATGAAGGTATTTTCTTAGGGTATTTCAAAAAATCAACTTTTACCCCTTCAAACTTGATCAGCGGATTTCTGGACTGGTGCTTTTGGTTTTCTGGTAGTTCTGGTACTTCTGGTTTTCTGGTACCTGGTAAAAACTAGGGTTTCACTTTCCGGGAGATCTAGCCACTGAAAAGGTGCACTGATGATGCCAAAGTGTTCCTTGAGGAAGGGCGCACTTTTCTAGATGGCTTTGGGGCTAAAATTCTTCTTCAATAAAAAGCCCTAATTTGCATGTATGACAATAGTGACGTTTTTCTTCTTCTTGTGAAAGATGCTCTCTTCAGCATAGCTCTGATACCATGTCAAGGTTTAAGCTATTATTAGGTTTCTTTTCAATTCACTAGATAACCATAGCATAGATAGGATCACTGAGAAATACACAATCACAAGAGACACATCATTTATCCTAGGAAACCCTCATGGGAGAGAAAACCCAGCGAAAACTTCCTTAATATAGATAACCAATACAATGCCAAGAGATAACTCAAACAATACAGAAAGTCCTCTCCCAAGAATGCGCCTCTCTCTCTCTTCCTTCTTCTCCAACTGCAGCTCCAAACTTGCGCTCTGATGAACAAGTGAATGAGTGAACAAATGAGGCACTGGCCTCTCTTTATACAATCTGGCAGGTGTGAAATGAGGTGTCTTTTCACTGGCAGGGCCGACTTCTCCTTCTGGGTGGTTATAACCACTTTAATATATTATGGGGGTCGACTTCTCATTCTGCCTATTACAATTAGGGTTTGACCAATCCGCAAAAGGGGATTTGGTCATTTACAATACCCGACATGATCAATCCGCAAAAAGGGATTGATCTAATGAATAATACATCAATAATAAATAGAATACTCTTTGCAGTTACATTATTTCAACACTCCCCCTTAACAAGAAGGGTATTCTACAACAGCATCAGGCGAGAGAGAGGTTATTCTACTCAGGACTTTCTCTTGGTTATGGTTTGGATTTTCTGCTTGATCTTTGGTTATTATTGCTTGTGCGCTAGCCTTGGAGAAAGGTGCGCTACCTTAATTGGTTATTGGATTGCTTCCAGAATTATTTTGTCTGTCAAGGTTAAGGTGCTCGGGGGTGGCCTTTGTGCCTATGGTTGGGTGACGATATTGCTATATTGTCTATGGTGAAACGAGCACACCTATTTTTCTAACAGGTTATGGGCCCACATTATCTTCAAACAGTCTAACCACTAGAAGATAGATTGGGAAGATTTGCTCAGTTGCAGTTGCAGTCAAAATTTTGTTGCAACAATGAAAACCTAACCCTTGTGTTGAGGCACCTTAAGTGAAGAGCTTGACCTAATTATTGGATAGCCTAGTGCGTCCTAGCCTAGTGCACCTCTTGGTACTCTCAACAAGCCAAGGAGTCAAGTTTGAGTTTTTTGTCAAAGTCAAAGGTTGACCAAGTCAAAGCAGTCATGACTTACTCTATGAAGTCAGAAAATAAGTTAGAAGGAGCTTCTAACTTCAAAGCATGGAAGACAAGGATTGACCTCATTCTTGCCAAGAATAAAGTGTTGGATATCGTGAAAGGAAAGATCATGGAACCACAGTTTGAAGCAGGAAAAGAGAAGGAACCTCATAACGTTGCAGTTATGGAGAAATTCAAGGACAATGACATCAACACTATGCGCATCATAGTGGACTCGATAAAAGACCACTTGATACCCTACATCTCTCATCTTGACTCATCTAAGAAGATGTACGATGCCCTAACTAACCTCTTCTCAGTCAAAAACATTGGACAAGCGATGAGTCTAAAGAATGAGCTTCGTGACATGAAAATGAATGATGATGATAGCATAACATCATACTTTGTAATAATCTCTCAGTTAAGAGATCAACTACAAGCTATTGAAGAAATCATTTCAGAAAAGGAACTAGTAAATATAGTACTCAATGGCCTTCCCAAGACATGGGATGCATTTGCCACAAGCATGAACAAAAGAACAGAGTATCCCACATTTGAAGAGCTTTGGACTTGATGTGCAAAAGAAGAATCAAGGATTAGCGCAAAAGAGAAATCCCAAAAGAAATATGATGATCAAGCCTTCACAGCAAAGTTCAAGAATTTCAGGAATAAGAAGAAGTTTGGCTTAAGGAAGAAACCAAATCAAGAAAATGATATGTCAGAAATACAATGCTTCAACTGTCGAAAATATGGTCACTACAGGAGCCACTGTCTTGAGTTAAAGAAAAGGAAGGAAACACACAAAGCAACAGTGGTTGAAGAAAGGGAACCCTCAAAGAAAGCCAAACAAGATAAAGCAGACTTCTTCTTCTAGTCAAGGTAACAATATTCTTCTATAACATAGTTCTTGTACATACCATGTTTACATAGTTCCTGTACATATCATGTGTATCTATTTCTTAGAAGATAAGATGGTCAATGAAACAATTCCTATGAAGAATAACAAGATAAGGATTGATATTATGATGACTACAAGTCAAGTAATGTACATGAAAAAGATGAAGTACATTGACAATCTTTGGTGGCAAATTCCTGAGGAATCTATTATATAAGTAACAAATGCCAAAGGCCAAAATCAGAATAAAACTTGAAGAGACCCAGAAGGAGTCAGACCAGAAAGAAGTTAGTAATCAAGAGGAAACTAGAATAAGACTTGTGACACCTTGCAAAAAGCAATAAGGATGCAAACGGAAGCATGGACTCTCTTAGATGGAGGAAGATGATTGCAGAATTCCAAAAGAAGAGCATGCAATCAAGCATGAAGCCGGGATTAGTAGGGAGCTAATCCTAAATGATATGATCCATTGAAGAATCCGTGAAGATTATAAAGTATCTATCCGTGTTCTGTTGAGATTTGGATACCTTGACCTCAGAATTTAAACATGTTCCCCATTGAAAGTAGCAACCATGATAAGCAGCACGTGTTCAGTTTGACTCTAGAAGAAGTCTTCTTCGAAAAGAAGCCTTAACTATCCTTGGTTGTCCATCTACATCTTTGTTCCTATGATGAAAGGAAGATGTTGGAATCTTCAGGAAGGAAGGGCATGGAATCTATAGAAGACTCCATGGACCCCAAAGTTAAAGAGGAACATAAGGAAGAACATGAAGATTCCAAGAAAGAAAACCTAGAACAACCAGTTATTATACCGAGAATCATAAGACTACCAGCATGGTTTGAACCCACTAGAAACAGTCAAGCAGAAGGAATGGAAGTTGTGATGAAGAACAGTGTATGTAAGAAATTGTGAAAAAGACTTATGAATGGAAGCATTGCGAGATTTGGAACTAGAGGTTCTCCCAGAAGGAGGGAGAAGACTATGACGACAACTTGTTCCAGTAAACCAGATATACCTCTATCTGAGCTATTATATCTCTTGCAGTATCCATGGATTGAAGTTTACATTAGTTGGATGTAAAAGACTATTCTTCCCAATAGAGCAATTGAGGAAGAAGCTTATGTAGAGCAATCTCAAGGTTTTTGTATGCAGATGGAAGAAGACCTTGTATGGATTCAAGTAACTTGATGCAGAGCATCTCATGTACAACAGAAGCGTGGCGAAAACTTCCTATGACAGAGAAAGTGTATCAGAATGGTTCCTCAGTAGTCCGGGATGATAGATTGCAAATCCATGGCAAACTCCCATGATGACAGATCTGAAGAAATTGAGAGACTCTAATCCAGTAGACCCGTCCCTGTATCAACAATTGAATGGCTCGTTAATGTATTTGGAGAATACTCAGCCGGATATTTGCTTTACTATGAAAATAGTTCCAGGTGGAACCTAGCCATGAGAATTGAAAAATTGCAAAAGCATGCCTTGAAATGTTTTTGTGGGACGTTTGAGTTATGATATACAACAGCATGGATTTATCGATTCAGATTGAGCAAGGAGTGCAGACGAAAGAAGAAGTGCTACTTGGATATGTTTCAGTTTGAGCTTTGCCACGATGTCATGGGCTAGCAGGAAACAAAAGTTTGATGCACTCAACACTGCAAAAACAGAGTATATTGCAGCAAGTGATGCTTGTGCGGAAGCAGTGTGGCTCCGTAAGTTGGTTTATGGACTGTCTGATCAGGTACTGAATTTGACTGTGATATATTGTGATGATCAGAGTTGTGTGAAGCTTTCAGAGAACCCGATGTTCCATGATAGGTAGAAGAACATTGAGATCAAGTATTATTTTCTCCATGATAGAGTCCAGAGGGGAGAAGTGGTTCTCCAGTATATCTCCACAGATGAGCAGATAGCAGATATTGTGGTAAAGCCTCTGTCCAAGATGAAAAATTTGTGTACTTAAGGGATAAGCTGGGGCTCGTGCAGATGGCTTCCTTATTGAAAAAGGAAGTGATTACTCCCAGGTTGGGAGAGAGAACTTATATGTTATTGATTTATGGACAGTCATTTTCCAGTTCGGAAAATGGTCCAGGTTGGGCAGTTCCTTTCCAGTCCGGAAAGTGGTTCGATATTTCTGACGGACAGTCATTTTCCAGATCGAAAAATGGTCTAGATCGAGCAGTCAGAAAATGGTCTGATAGATTGTTGATGTACCATAGACAGCGATTCACCTTGTGGCCAGTGTGGGGAAATGGTTTGGGACAGTCATTCTTCTTGGTAGTCACTCTGAGTAGTGGTCAAGTAGAATGCTCTGCCTCGTCGGGAAATCATTCTTTTGAAGTTCACAATTGTGAGCAGTTTCGAAGAATGGTCTGTTTTGGAGGTTGGTGCAAGACAGTCATTTCCATAGGAAATGGTCCGGACAGTCATTCCCTAAGAAAACTCATTCTCTCCAGGTTGCATTATGATTAGTGTTAGAGGAATGGCCCAGTTAGGTGAATGGTCCAAGTTCAACAATCAGGGACAGGCATTCCCTAGGGCAGACTCATTCTCTCTAGGTTGCACTATAATTAGTGTCGGAGGAATGGCCCAGTTAGGTGAATGGTCCAGGCTTAGAAATCAGGGACATTTATTCTTCTATGCTTGGGAAGAATAGTCCAAATAGCCCATGGCTGATGTTTTACTTTCTGAGGGCAGATGCTCTTCCAGATCTCACAGATGTGAGTGGAAGAATGGCCCAGATGACTCAGTTTGTATCATGATATTGTTATGCAGGTTGATATCAGATGATATGATTGTTGTAGAGACTGTATGTCTCTGGACAATAATTGTATGCTAATGTGGTGGATGTGATCCACTGGTAGTGATTGTATGTCACTGGTTAGTAACAATGTGCTACTGAGAGTGGTTGTGTACCATTGGATAGTAGTTATATACTATTATGAATAGACACAGTTGTGTTCTATTGGATGGCATTGTTTTGATTGCCATGGAAACTATCTAGTTGGATAGTGATGATAGTGCTCATGATTTGATCACGAGATAGCATGTGTGGCTATGATGATGCTACCGGTTGAATGGTCTTTTTGTGCTCAAGACCATTGCCTTTAATACCTCCCTAGCTAGGAGGGAGTGTTGATATTATGGTAGTTGTGGGAGGTATTAACCTCCAATTCTGGGAAGCAAGAGAAACCCTACAATGTTGGATAATAACCCTAGGAGACAAGTCGACTCAAGAGAATATTTAATACTGAGTTATTAGCCTCCAGAAAGAGAAGTCGGCCCAGTCAAGTGAGATAGAGTTGTATAAATAGAGGGCGCTAGAGCTCATTTGTCACTCACTCACTCACAACTGCATAAGACTAGTGGTGTGCAAGTTTGGAGAGGGAGTGCAGTTGGAGCTACTGCAACTGGTATTTTGGTTTTTTGTTGGACTTTCTCTTGCTTATGGTTTGGACTTTCTGCTTGATCTTTGGTTATTATTGCTTGGTGCACTAGCCTTGGAGAAAGGTGCACTACCTTGGTTGGCTATTGGATTGCTTCCAGAATTATTTTGTCTGTCAAGGTTAAGGTGCTCGAGGGTGGCCTTTGTGCCTATGGTTGGGTGACAATATTGCTATATTGTCTATGGTGAAACGAGCACAACTATTTTTCTAACACTTTTGACCACTAGAATTTGCTGCTATTGCAAAAGATTGCTACAGCCATCTAACTGCAGAAAATTCTCTACAAAAGTGACTTAGTTTGCTAGCTAGAGATTGCCAAACTTGCTTGTGACAAACTTTTATCATTCAACTAGGTTAAAGTTATTTTTTCTTGTCATTTTCAAGCACTTTCAAGGCATAATTCTTGTGGTTGTTATAAAATATTAATTGTTGTTATAAATTGTTGCATTGCTGCAAATTCATATCAGCTAGCTTACTTTTTGAAGGTTTATGGTCTTAAGAAGCACTAACATCGTATCTTTGTACTTGCAAGTTGCTATATTTTCTTGTTGTCTTGTTCTGGGCAGGTACACTTCATTTTACTATTTGCTTCATCCCTTCAAGACCATAAGAACCTTCTGAATTGAATGACCAATGAGGGGGATTTTCTTGCATCCTTGCCTTAGTGATCAGCCCTTTGGTCACCGGAGACATCTCCCCTGGGGTAATCTTGATATATCCCTAAATAAAAAGGGGTTTCCTGTTAAGGTGACAGTGATAGGTCACACCCTATTACACCAATCTTGCATCCACTTGCCTTCGGCTTTGGGCAAGTACAGATTGTGTGATAACATGGCCAACATCCAAGGTTACCCTAACAAGATGCCGACAGATGTCAACAAGTGGTTGCCAAAGTTCCCAAGAAACAGTGTGATAATTGTCGAAGACAACATTTATGTCATGGGCCAAGACATGGACAATGCAGGTATTGATCATGAAGATGTGGTCGTGAGACTCTTTGCCTCATCATTGACTAAGGAGGCACTTGATTGGTTCAAGGGACTCCCCGATAATCAGATAGTGATCTATGATGCCTTTTCCGCCTTATTTAAAAGCAGATGGTGGAACACTTGCAACTCAGTTCAATCAAATAAAGAAGAAGGAGAATGAAACGATAAGGGAATTCATTTCAAGATTTGACAGGTTGTACAATCAAATTCCAACAGACTACCGCCCTACAGCATCATCAGTTTGTCTCCTTTACATGAATGCCTTTGAAGGGTATTTTCGATACATTCTTAAAGATAAAACGCCCACATCATTGGCAGAAGCTAAAGAGTTCAGTATCAACATCGAAGAGAATCTCCTTGATTCAAAAATAGAACCTTTTCAGTATCCCCGCAACAAGACAGAATCAAGGACTAAGGTTTCCAACAACAGTGCTCCTGATCAAATTGCTCTCCTGACTCAGAAGATAGACCAAATGAATACTCAATTTGATTAGGTGAGAAATCAGCTTATGAACCGCATGACTACAGTGGAAAGAAATCAATCTGCTCCCAGACCTCAGTTTACCAGACAGCAGAGAGCTGCCACCGGTTGGAAACCAAGACCTCAACAAGAGGCAAAGGCCCCAGATACTTTGAAACCTGTTGGGACAATTGATTTAAAAGATTGGTGTCTCCCATGCCAAGAGCCCCACAGGGAAGATGAGTGCCCTCGACAAAACGAAAAATTACCTTGACGATATAAACTTCATGATTTGCAATCTCAACGATGAACAGGGGGCTCAAGAACTTGTCAATGAATCCAAAAGAATAGGAGAAAGAGAGGGGAGACTCCGGGCCTTAAGTAAGTCGAATGATGATCAGAAAAAGGAACTAAAGAGGAGGGAAATTCTAGTCTATAGAAGGAAAATTGCTTCAACCCCTCCGTCACAGCCTGATGCTCCTCTTCCACCAGCAGAAAAGGTGGCTCCACCACCACCGCCACCGGTATGTGAGTTGCTTCCTAAGCCAACTCCTGCAAATGACATTCAGTTGAATATAGATGTTGCGAACATGTTTGGAAAACTGAATATGACAATCCCAGTGACAGGGATGTGTAAGATTCCTTCTGTGAAAAGGGAAGTTTTGAGGATATTATAGGTGTTAGTTGAGAAAGAGGATCCTCCCATAGTACTAAACACTATGTATCTTGATCGGCCAAAAGACAAGAACCCTCCCTTCTATATCTCATTAGGCATGAATGGCCTCCGCTTGAACAACTACATGCTTGATTCAGGGGCCTCAACAAATGTCGTATCTTTGAAGGTAATGAAACAACTTGGTTTAAAGACAACCCGACCTTATGGGAATGTATGTGGTATTGATTCCAGAAGAGTTAATGTCTTGGGAGCATATGAAGAACTTGAAGTATTCTTGATAGACTTTCCACATATCAGCGTCCTCATGAATATATTGGTAATCGATGTCCCTGATGCCTGGGGGATGCTCTTGTCAAGGACCCGGTCCTTAGCCCTTGGAGGTTTCCTTAGTATGAACTTTACACATGCATATATTCCCATGGGCAATGGCACGTATGAGATCCTACATGACAGGGAGAAGAAAGATACATGTGATGAATCTGAGGGGGCCCATCTATGTCAATGAACACTACCATGATATACCTCCTCAGATTTTTGAGTATGATCCATCCGAGTTACCCTTCATACAGGAAGATGCAATAGAAATGTTTCTCCCATGGATAGATAAAAAGAAGGTCGCACAGTACCATAGGATGGAGCCGGAATCTATTCTTGTTATGCAAAAAGAAGATGAGAAAAGTAAAGAAATCGTTAAAAAAACCGTCCACACAGAGCCTCCATACCATGAGAATACACCTTGCTCCAATTTCAATGAAGGAACTCTTGTGCTCATGTGGGACAAAAGAAAGGGCAAGCCCGGATATGAACAGAAAGACAATAACTCATGACTTGGCCTTTAGATCATCAGAAAGAAGTCTGACAAAGAAAAGTACTATCTGACAACATTAAACAGGAGAAAGATGGGTCTCTTCTCCAGTCTCACATCCATGTCACATGACTTCTTCAGGGCCCGTGCCCCAGGTAAGTAGGTAAGTCATTTTGATTCCCTGCATTTGCATCTTGATTGCTCATACTAGTTCAGATGCATTTCATTTTCATTCTACTCTACTTGCATATTGATTTCATGCTTAGTTTAAAATTTATTGAAAAAATATCAAAATTTTCTTTTCTAGATTAGTGGGTTTCGTTATGATCATATGAGAACAAGGATGAGTAGGCCATCCCACACTCGACAGTTTGATGTTTACATGCAGGCACAGGTCTACCAGGAGATGTTGCGGTTCTCATGCACTCTACGGCGAGCACATGTCCCCAAGTAGGAGCCAGATGTTATCCCCATTTTGTGGATAACTAAGGAGATGATGTCTTGAGGCCCTCAAGTTGCAGATAAGGAGTGTCGCAAGACTACATGACCAGCAGTACCCTTTGCACAGATGGAAAACCCACTCGCCACCATAGATGGTCACAGCTTTACAGATGACATCCACCACACCAATTGGTTTCCAGAAGGCAGTGGGCCTTGCTCCATGAGGTACAAGTCAGAATTATGGTAAGCATCATTTCAATACCTAAGCCATTTGATTATGTTGTATCTTAGATTGCTCTAGATTTCATGATATGTGCTTGGACATTATGCCTTTTCCCTGCTTCACCTCGGCGGTCGACATTGTGCCCTAGTAAGTGGTCTTATTTGGGAATGGGTTTACTGCTAGGAAATCCCTTAATGAGCCATCGTACCGTTCCCAACCATACTTACCATTTTCCATCTTTTTTCCCTTTTGTTTCCTTATCTCTTGGGATTTTAGGGTGTATTGACCCAAGAAGGGGTTGTCCCTCATTCTATGGGAAAAAGGGGCTAAAGGCCCAAAGGGGTTGGTGTTGGGTATAAGATAAAAGACATATATGAACCTTCCAAATGCTTCGCCCAGGGATCACCCAAGAAAGCAATAAAACTCTTATCTTTGAATAAAAGGGGACCCATAATATAACAAAGAAATGCCTGAAAGGAAGATTGAAGGATAGGAGGTCTCATCACGAGCTGACCTATCACGTCCATGGATATCTAGTGGTATGACTTTGTCATTATCTGGTCACCAAACCAGGGCAGTGACTCTCAGTTGCATAGCTGAGAGAAAGGGGGTCTCATCACGAGCCAGCCTTCTCATTTCCATTAGGCATTTGTGGGTGACATTGCCACCATCTGGTCACCACGCCAGGGTAGTGACCTTCAACCTCTCCTTGTGCTAAAGAAAATGTAAAGAAAGAAAGATAAAAGGAAAATGATGGGCTTGGAAAAAGTGCATTGCAGATGAAGGTACCACACACCCTCTACAAAGGCATCCATGAATGAGACACTACTACCCCTAGTATGTCATGAGCCCTATGCCCATTGAGTCTTGACCCCATCCACCTCATACACCTTACATGGCATAGAGAGGGACCTCTTGGAGGCTCTCCTTGATCCCATACTTAAGTTTGATAAGTCGCATAGCGTCTTTGAGCTATTAATTGTCTGATATAGTAATCTTTGATACACAGGCTTAGAATGCTTATTTATTGATTGGATCCACTTATCACGATGTTATGACTTGAGATCCTTGAAGGGCATGTTCATTTGTCTTTGCAGGACCTAGTTGGTGGACAGTTTTGGGAGAACAAGCCTAGCTTGGGCTTCCATGGGGCTACAAGCCCACAGGTTGGATGTCAGGGGCCCGCATGCCAGATGAGAGAAAGATAACTTGGACGGCCTTGATGATGACTTGGATGACCTAGCCCACTAATTGCTTGCCAAACGATTTTCCCAGGAGGGGCAAAACGTCCCATTTTTTAACATGACATCATGACTATGGGGGCTAGGGCTTGGTGGTGAGGTGCCACTCATTTGCACTTGGACGTTTTGAGTGGAAGAGGGTCTTCACCATGATGAGATCACTTAGATGCTTGACACATGGACTTAGGAGGCCTTTCCTTGCTTCTCCAACACCAATGACCTCCTCAAAGTGGCAAAACGTCCCCTAAAGGGGTGACGTCATCCTAGATTAGGGTTTAACTTGTGCAAAAGATGAAATTTTAAGTGAATTGTTTAATATCATTGTATTAAGGGGGCAAGATTAGGGTTGTTGCCCCCTAATCTTGTGTTTTACTCCATATTTTGTGGACAAGCCATGTTGGCTAATTTTTGTATAAATAGAGATCATAAGATCTCACTTTGAATCATAACTTTCCTCTCACAAGAAGTTTTGGTCTGAAATTTACGGCCTCCTTAGCTATTTTAGCTCTTGTGCACTTGTGTATGGCTGATTTTATGAATGGTTGATGGAAGAAGGCCTAGCGGTAGCTTTGGATGATGGTTTCTAGCTCTTGTGGTGAATTGTCTTAGCATTTCTCTTGTTATTGGTATGGGTTTTACTCTCTTGCTATCATTTATTTCAAGTCATGTTGTGTTATGCTAGGAGCTAGGTGGGAAGTATAAGGGCATACACCCCCACCATAGTCTTCACCATTTTTTCTTGCTTCATCTCATTGATTAAGGGTTTGCTAAGAGAAGTATAAGGGCATACACCCTCTTAGCTTAAACCCTAGCTTAGAGAAACTTGCCTTGGGAAGTAAAAGGGCTTACACCCCCAAGGAGGTAGCTTCTCTAAGCTCCTTGTGACTCCATTAACCCAATAGTAAAGGCACTAGTCATTGATTTGTTGCATTGGAGATATAAAATTATTGCATTGGGAAACGTGAATTTCGGTCATTTTTGCTTCTTGCTAAGTGGATTATTTTCCTTGTGCCTTGGGCACCTCACAACCACTAGGGCGTCCCCATCTAGGGGCTACTTATTGTTGTTGTTACAAATTTGCATCTCAACCATTAGGGCTGCAAAAACCCTAACATACTTGCTTCAACAACTCTCTTATCAACCATTGGTTTTTGCTCAAAGTTTGCACACTTACTCTACTTGTCCTAGTGCACTTTTTGGCAACTTTTGAGGGGATTCCTGTGGCTAATTTTCTTGTTGTAATACATTCAATGTTACATCCATAAGGCTGATATAATTTGCTGCAGACAAGTGTTTACAACAGCCTTATCTTTTGTGCTAAGAGCATTGGTTTTTCAGCTTGAGTTTAGCTAGTCAATTGCTAGTCTTTCTCTTGCATTTTCTACTTGATCTTGAACGCATATCAAGCAGCTTATAGTATCTTTTTCTTGCTGATATATACTGTCATGTATTGCTGCAAATTAGGGACAGCAAGCTTAACTTGTTGATCCAGCTAACATATATTGTTGCAAGGTGTGTTTTCTTGTGTCTCAGGCAGGTACAATCATCTGAAAAAGCACTATCCTTGTGGGGCATCCTTTACTTGACTTACAAGGCATCTCTCCCTACCCTTCATTCCATTTAGACTTGACTTATAGGGGCTTCACTTCCATCTATCTCCATCTCCATCTCAATCCCCCTAGGGTCACCGAGATCGCCTCCCTAGAGTGACCTAATCACCCTTGAAGTGAGGGACCTACATCGAGGTGACATTGGGTGTAGGATTCCCAAAGTTGTAGCACTTGTTCTGTGGTTGGGTCGAGCTTTTCCCAACCTACAACTTGTGCCATAATAGGGCCCCTAGTGTATTTTTGGGGTTCTTGGTCAAGGACCAAGCAGTTTGATGATATAAGTCCCTAGATGTGTTCTAGGGCCCCTGGATGTGTTCCAGGGAATCTTTGCTTAGCACTTGATTGATCCTTGGTGTGTACCTTGGTGGTTAAGCCCCTAGATATATTCTAGGGCCCCCGAATGTATTCTACAGTATCCTGGTCTAGGACCAGGAAGATTCTTGGTTTAAGTACCAAGTTGAAGTGATGTGTGACCTTCTTCTCTCCCTGGATGGTCCATATGACCCAGGAGCAGTAAAGAAGAAAGGTATGATCACGCCATTAGCCTTCCACGTATGCTAGAATGATAAAACGATTATAAGTTATATCATGAACTCATGTGGACAAACTGCCATTAAAGGACTGGACTTTTGACTTTGTGTTATTATTTATTTTTTATGAAACCCCTTGCTTGAGATATTACCCTCCTAAATTTATGATTATATGTTGATTTGATTTTATATTTTGGACTTTACCTTTTCCTAAAGAAAGTTGGCCGCCATGTTTATGAAACCCTCCTCTTAGATTTAATTACCTTGTTGACTTGGTTTTGGTCTTGTTATCGCACAATTTGTACTTTGATACAAGGAAAGGTAAAAGGAAAGCAAATTGGCGTAACTTGAGGTTATCCTATCACTGTCACCTCAATAGGATTCCTCTTTCTATTTAGGGTTGTACGCCCAGGGGAGACGTCCCCGGTGACCTGGGGGTTTGAGAAGGCAAGGTCAAAATGGCTAATAAAAGATCCCCTCTCACAAGTCACCACTGATCAGAAAGTCCCGGTTTTATAACCAATGAAATGATAATATATCAAGGTGTACCTGCCCGGAACAAGGCAACAAGAAACTATATATATTGCAAGTACAACTTGCTAGTTAGCATTTCATAAAACCATAGACTTTCTCAAATAAAGCAATTGGTTGATAATGATGAAGTAAACAGAAAATTATAACAGCAATATTTATGAGGCAATACTTCACAATGAATGCCTTGAAGCAACTTCAAAATGACTAAGAACAATCAACCATTAACATCATAATACTAGCATGTATTAGAAGCAAACAAGGCAATGCATTAATCAGCCTTTTCAATTGCTTTTAGAAGATTTTAATGTTGCAATTAATGGTTGTAGCTTACTTTAGTAACAGCAGCAATAATGTTAGTAGGTTAGGTTATTCTAGTGTTACAAGTAGTTAGTGAAAAGCTTAGAGTATAGGTTTTGATGGTTGTTTTGGTCAATCACTCAACAAGAAGACTTAGACTAGTGCTTTAGGGCGAATGGAGTCAATGATGTGGCAGCAAATGTTGAAGAGGAATGATGATAATAGTCGAGTCAAAGACAAGAGAGATTCATAGATGGAGTGTTGGTAACCCAAGGCTCTAACTATCAAACCCTAGGGGAAACTAGCTACTAAGATGTAGGTAACCCTAGGCCTTAGTAGATTTCCTCCCTCTTTAACTCAATGATGAAGCAAAATCGCCTAAGATGAAGCAATGGACACCAAGGTGTTGCAATGGCACGGCCCTAGCAAATGCTTCAAGAAAATCGGCCTCTTGACAAGATATAGTAGGTGAAGGCTTTTGAAGCTAGGACAATAACATGTGCTAGTCTTCCTAGGGTTTAAACAAGCAATTTCATAATCTTTAATGTAAATGCAAGATAAATAATACTATAACCATTCAATTAAGAAGAATTGCAGAAATATCACTTACATACACCAAGAATCATCAAGTAAAACCCTAGTTGAACACATCCACCAAGAAACTTGCCAAAATACTCCAAATTTAGCCTTCCTCAACAAGTGCGCCTAAAATTTCAGCCAAGAAACCCTAGATAGGGCGCAAATTTCAGTCCTCACAAGTGTGAGTGAAAAATCATGAATAATACAAGGGTTTAAACCCTTATTTATACAATACTGTTAAATTTACATGCAGCAGCGAGAGCCATTCTCCTGGAAGATGGCTAAGACCCTAGATGAGATCTAGGGCCCCCAGTGCACTCTGGGGTATGTGGTCTGGGACCAAATTGATGAAGACCCTAGATATCTCTAGGGCCCCTGGTTTGTAACCAGGGTAACCATGCCTGGGGCATGAGAGTCTTGGTCTGGGACCAAGCATTTGAAGACCCTAGATATCTCTAGGGCCCCTGGTTTGTAACCAGGGTAACCATG
>CBVK0100069439.1:0-14883 GCA_900067695.1 Picea abies
TGAAATGCATGGAACATTGATCCATGCAAAACTCAGACTACCCCTGAAAATTTGGCTGGATTCAGACCCATTTTTTTGCCTAAAAAGCATAACTGGGGAGGGAAGATTGCTTGACTTCTAGAAGATGCTTTGCACCCTACGAAGACCATATATAATCTTTTTAAAACTTAGGCTAGTAAATGAAATTCCGTTGAAAAAAAATAGACATGTGTAAAACCATAAATTAAAAAAATGAAAAAGCATTGGTTTGAAAAATGGCTCCCTACAACGTGATCCAACCAAGGGACTAATAAATCATGAACAATATGTAATTGATTTCTATTAAAGATGAAATAGCATGTTACTAGTACCTTCCATATAGCATGTTACTAGTACCTTCCATTGTGTTTCTTATCATTTCACCAATGTCCTTTTGTTTATGAGTATAAAAGAATAGTTAAAATACATTTTAACCAACTAGACTAGTTAATATATATATATTTTTTACGAGTATAGAAGACTAGTGAAAATGTATGGGAATTTTCTCTAGAGGTACTTGGCGCCATAGGCTAAAGATTTTACGAAATGAATATTTTTTTCGGGGATATTTGCCTAAAATCTAGCGTGAAATTGTTGGAATCATATATTTAAGTGATTATTTCTGTAAAGTCCTAGTGCCCTAGGTGTTTTTCAACATGCTGAGAAATGGATTTTGAACAACAAAAAATAGTGATTCATGTAAATTTATATTGTTGGATTTGACGAAAAATGTCATTTCATAGAACAGCTAGCCAACACCGTACTTAGCTTCTTGCAGTAGATCTAGTTTCTTTTGGACATTGCACCTAGAGATTTTTTCTCACCTAAATCTTTACAGAAAACTATTCTAGAGTATTCTCCTATATTTATTCATATCGCATTTCTGAAGCACTACATGGGTGAAGTTCATGAGTAGTAGAAAAAGTTCAAGGTGTTCTTATGTTACTTATGCATGATGTAACATTGATAGTAAATATCCCTTCCATTAGTGGTATTGGAAGTATAGTTGGAGTCATCCTTCACAAATCAAGTGAAGGGTTTCTGCTTGTGAATATATTCATGTTGAGTGAAGGTGAATGTTTTTTAAAAAATAAATTGAATTTCTGGTAAAGGATTTAGTAGATAATCATAAAACGTGTTTGATAAAATGACAATTTTGTTTAATTTAAATGAAGGAAAATGGTTGTCTTGTATAAAAAATAAAAAATAAGCACCGCTATACGTTCTCACAAGAAAAAATTATGAAGTTTGGGAAATCAAATTATTACATTCTCACTATTATGTTTGGGATTTTGTATTTCATGGGAAAGAAAACATGAAGAATGATACAAAATCACTCTATCTCATCCAAATTGGCTTGAATATTTCTGAAGATCTTAGGAGTGGAAACAACAACTTGGGACATCTTAGAGACTAACTATCATGGCATTACAAAGGTAAATCCAATCAAGTTACATACAATAAGAATGAATTTTGAGAATTTGAAGATGAAGGAGTAAGACTTAGTGGACTAGTTCATGACCTAATTCATGAACATTGCAAACCAATTAAGAACGAATGGTGAAGAACTTACAGATCAAAAGCGGTAGCGAAGGTTCATAGAACCTTTCCTAAAAAGTTTGATGTAGTGGTTGTATCCATTTAAGAGTGTAAGGACTTAACATAGCTATCAGTAGATGATTTTTTGGGATAGTTTCTATCCAATGAACCCATAATAAATAGGAATGATGATTCCTCTTTGGAAAATGCATTCAAATCCGAGGTTTCTATTTCAAGAGGTGGAGAAAAATCAAGGTCAAGAGGCAGGGGAAAGAGAAACCAAAGTAGTGACCAAAGATATAGTAAAGAAGATTGAGAATACTAAAGGAGACCATATCAAAACCCTCATAGCTAAAGGTGGAGGAGCAACAAAATCTCACAACTAAATCAGAGATATGAAAAATCCAATGTTAAGTGTTTTAAATCTCACAACTAAATCAGAGATATGAAAAATCCAATGTTAAGTGTTTTTACTATAATAAACTAGATCATTATGCACATGAATGTAGGAAAAATAAAACTGAGCTAAACAAATATGATGCAACCTATTCTAACACTTTTGAGAACTATGAAGACTATTTATTCCTTACTTGTAATGCTACCTAATAAACTTCTTGATATGTGGCTAATAGATAGAGGGTGTAGCAATCATATGAAAGAAAATGAAAGCCTAATTGAAAACCTAGATGATTAAGTAAGGACTGAAGTTAAATTGGAGATGCACGAGATTGTAAATGTTATTGGAAAACGTGTTCAACAACATAGGTATTCCAACAGTGGATGAATACCTTAGTAACCACTCACACAACTAGATCAAAGATCAACACACCAATATTTTTATGTGGTAAAACACTTGTGGGAAAAAATCCATGGCCCTAGCCAACGTGGCCACTTGAGAAAATTTATTAATGCAAAAGAAAAACATATTATAGAGATTTTCTCACAATAGATCATCAACAAATGACCCTCCATTATCTTTAAATGGAGATCATGGACGAATGAAAATGAGTGTATGATCTATGAAATGTTAGAGATCAACATAATTCAACCTAGCCAACGTGATTTCTCTTCATTAGTAGTGATGGTTATGTAAAGATGGCTCATGTGTCCAGATTATAGACATCTCAACAAAATGACCATCAAAGATAAGTTTCTTATCCCTATCATTGATGAATTATTAGATTAATTGCAAAGAACAATTTTCTTTACTAAGTTGGATCTTCATTCAGATCTCATTAAATAAGAATGAGGCAGGAAGACATTACTAAAATAGCCTTTAGAACACATGAAGGTTATTATGAGTTTTTGGTTATGACATTTGGACTTACTAATGCACATTCAACATTTCAAATCTTGATGAATTCTATTTTCAAACCCTTTCTTAGAAAATTTCATTTCAAATCTTGATGAATTCTATTTTCAAACCCTTTCTTAGAAAATTTATTTTAGAATTTTTTGACGACACACTAATCTATAGCAAATCATTGGAAGAGGATGCACAACATGTTGAAAGAGTATTACAACTATTGGAAGAGGAAAAACTTTATGCAAAGCCTTCTGAGTGTGCCTTTTGGGTTCAATTAGTGGAATATTTGGGTCATATTCTATCTCATGGTGTCAAAGTGGACCCCAACAAAATAAAATCTATGAGGGAATGGCCAATTCCAAAAACATTGAAAAAAAATAGAGGATTCTTAGGATTCATAGGTTATTACTACAAGTTTTTTACGAACTGTGGTCAAATAACAACACCTCTAACATCATTATTAAAGAATGAAGCATTTTCTTGGACTCAATAAGAAACCAAATATTTTGAAAAGCTTAAGGAGGCTATGTGTACGACTCATGTTGTGGCCACACCTAACTTCACAAAAGCCTTTATTGTGGAGTGTGATGGCTTGGGAAATGGCATTGGTGCATTTTTAATGCAATAAGGAAGGCCCCTTTGTTTTGAAAGAATCCTTATTAAAGAAAAAAACTTACTCACCCATTTATGAAATATAAATGTTGGCCATACTGCATGCAGTTAAGAAATGGTGCCCTTACCTAATAGGAGAACAATTCAAAGTAAAAACATATCATGATAGTTTGAATTACTTCTTGGAGCAACGAATATCTTTAGAAGAGAAACAAAATCGGTTTCAAAGATGCTAGGTTATGACTTTGAAATTATCTATTAAAAGAAAAAACATAATATTGTGGAAAATGCACTTTCAAGGAAAGAAGAAGAAGCAAAGGGTTTACTACATGTTATTTATATTCCACAATCAGATTGGGTGGAATAAGAAAGGATAGAATGGAGGCAATATCAATAGGTATGAAAGATCATTCAAAAACTATAAGAGGACCTCAATTCATTAGATAAATTGGTGTGGAAGAATGGTTTTTCATAGTATCATGATCTCCTACATTTGTGTAAGAATTATCAACTCAAACAGAAGGTCCTTTTGAAATTGCACACTTCTCATATAGGAGGACATTCACGGTTATTGAAAAATTACCACAGGAACAAGAAGGATTTTTTTTTGGGAAAGTCTTAAAACTGAAGTTAAAAATGTTTTGGTTTAATGTGTGGTCTACCAATGGAACAAGGGAGAGAAAATCAATACTCCAGGTTTCCTACAACCACTAGTTATACCAAGCTAACATTGGGAAGAAGTTTCAATGGATTTTATTACAAGTTTACTCAAATTTGAAGGAAATAATGTCATCATGGTAGTAGTGGATCAACTGACAAAGTATGCCCATTTTTCTCTCCTTATCATCCTTTTAAATCAAGTACACTATCCACAAAATTCATGGAAACAATTCAAAAACTACATGTAATCCCCATGATTATTGAAAGTGACATAGATCCAATTTTTACTATAAATTTTTGGACTGAATTATTTTCTTGTTTTTGTACTTAATTGTCTCATATCTCATCTTACCATCCTCAATTCAATGGAAAAACTAATATTGTGAATAAATGTGTATAAGTATATCTTCATTGCTTTTCACATGATAAAGAGATACAATGGGTCAAGTAGTTTTCCATGAGGGAGAGTGTTGAACAAATGCCTCTTGACTTGTGCCTTGATCACTATCTTAGATTCTTTAGCTCTATCACAAGCTTCAAACCATGTTTTTGGATGTTACATCATGATGTGTGCTTGAATGTATTCTTTGAGGCCACTGATAAAAAATTATTTACAAAATGAATTGGATAGGTCTTTTGTGAGGATTACCAATTGCTCAAAGGTGGTAATATAGTTCATAATTGTGCGGGTTTGGCATAATGTTTTTAGATGTCCCAAATGGTGAGTTTCATATTCAAAACAAGCATAAAAAAATTGCACAAATTAGGTCTAGGCAATGTATCCTCTATAAGGCTTCTTATAACATTGCTACCACTACCAACGTTCAACATCCATATATAAGTGTTATATCCTTATTTTCCTCCATAGGGTCTCATGCAGGGAATATGGATGCTATAATATTGAGATAGAATATTCTACCTTAGTTTCAGTTATTTTTGTGGATGGTCTCTATTGAGCTCCATGATGGACCATGATCGGTAGCTACTGATCCTAGTCATGAATTGCTCGCTAGTTGCATAATTTCTAGCCCTTGACCACCCCTCTAACCTTCTATATTTTGTGATTTTTAAGGAGGTCGACACAAGGTGAGTTGTTTATCTTACGACATGATTTTGGGAACTCTCAATCCATTGGAGGTTCACTAAGTTCTAGATATCTATAAGCACTCCTAGCGTCCTCTACCAATCTATATAATGACTAGTTGCATAACTTCTATCCCCCGACCACCCTTGTAACCTTCCATATTTTGTGATTTTCAAGGAGGTTAGTGCTAGGTGAGCTGTTTATATTTTGGCATGAGTTTGGGAACTCTCAATCCATTTGAGGTTCACTAATTTCTATAGATCTAGAATCACTCCTAGCATCCTCCACCAATCTATATAATGAAGGTAGTCTATGGGAAAGAGGAGGTACAATATTTTATAGGTACATGTTGGTGGATTTTCAAAGGAAATTTTCCATCCAGATCATCCTTCAGGTCAGGTTTTCCTTTCTTGACTGAGGGTTGAGGAGGAGAAAGAAAAATGAGCATAAGGAGGAATGTGACATTCATTCTAGGTAAAAGAGCATTGATGTACTTCCCTATTTTCATAATATAGATCTATGGTTTTCCCCCGTCCATATTGTTGCATTCATTTGTAGAAGACAGATCTTATCTTACCTTAAATGGATCAGATTAGATCCAAATTAGATTTTTGATGTTCCTAGTGCTAGAAGGGTAGTATATTGGTAGTTGTTTATTTCCTTGTGTGTAGGAAGCAGATCACAAGAGCTAGAGTTAGATCTCAGGAGCTGCATTTGCTAGGACATACAAGGGAAATCATCGATTGAAAATGTATGTTTGTCTTCCTTCTTGGTTAAAATGAAATGAATCTATTTATATCTATGGAAAAATACATATAATTCTAGCCCCAACGTTTGTCTTGTATTGAGGGTGGATCTAAGGGAGTTCTTGCTTATTCGTAAGCTAGATTTAAATAATATTTGATTCTTCTCTAGTTTAAATCCCCCCCTTGCTTATTAGTTCTCTAAAAATTCTGTGTAGCCTATTATCTTCCCTATCACTCCCTCAGAGAGTAGATATTCCATATTTGTCACATCTGGGCTAGATCTAGGCCTTTTCCCAAAAATATGTAGACAATGACGTCTCAATAGTTCATACCAGAGCTACTGATCGTGGTTTACATACCTGTTGGGCCGTGACCACCCTTGTAGTTGACTAATTTTGAATTTTTTCCGATTTTCCTTGATTAAATCTAAATTTTTCCTGATCTTCTAAGCTTGTTAAGGATAATATAGCATAGGCCTCTCATATTTTTAAGTCTCTCTTTTGTTTTTTGAGTTTGAAGTGAATTTGAGGTTTCTTGAATGTTTATTTGGGTTTTTTTTCTTGCTTTTGTTTATTTCCTAGTGAGTGTTGATCTGGGTAGTATTGCCAAGATATCTTTTCATATCTAGTAGTGTGTTTGTATCTTCTTTGCATCTGGGTTTTGGTGTTTACAAGGTGTTGCATTGCGAGATTATTTTTCAAATTTTGGGTTTTCATCTCATAGAGACATTGGAGTGTGCTTCAATGCATCGATACCGATATCCTATAGCCCTTTCTTTGTTTTTTTCTAATCTGATATGCATTTTTCATTTTCTTAGATTAAAGAAATCTGCATTTCAAAAAAGCACAGGAAAAAAAAAACACACACAATTTGCTAGGGTAGAGATTTTAAGTTTTGCAACAAAAAGTGTATTGGTGTGTTTGGTGTTAAAGGATGTTTCAAAGATGCTAGGTTATGACTTTGAAATTATCTATTAAAAGAAAAACATAATATTGTGGCAAATGCACTTTCAAGGAAATAAGAAGAAGCAAAGGGTTTACTACATGTTATTTATATTCCACAATCAAATTGGGTGGAATAAGAAAGGATAGAATGGAAGCAATATCAATAGGTATGAAAGATCATTCAAAAACTATAAGAGGACCTCAATTCATTAGACAAATTGGTGTGGAAGAATGGTTTTTCATGGTATCATGATCTCCTACATTTGTGTAAGAATTGTCAACTCAAACAGAAGGTCCTTTTGGAATTTCACACTTCTCGTATAGGAGGACATTCAGGGTTATTGAAAAATTACCACAGGAACAAGAAGGATTTTTTTCTGGGAAAGTCTTAAAACTGAAGTTAATTTTTTTTTGGTTTAACCTGTGGTCTACCAATGGGATAAGGGAGAGAAAATCAATACTCCAGGTTTCCTACAACCACTAGCTATACCAAGCTAACATTGGGAAGAAGTTTCAATGGATTTTATTACAGGTTTACCCAAATTTGAAGGAAATAATGTCATCATGGTAGTAGTGGATCAACTGAAAAAGTATGCCCATTTTTCTCTCCTTATCATCCTTTTAAATCAAGTACACTATCCAAAACATTCATGAAAACAATTCAAAAATTACATGTAATCCCCAAGATTATTGAAAGTGACATACATCCAATTTTTACTATAAATTTTTGGACTGAATTATTTTCTTGTTTTTGTACTTAATTGTTTCATATCTCATCTTACCATCCTCAATTCAATGGAAAAACTAATATTGTGAATACATGTGTATAAGTATATCTTCATTTCTTTTCACATGATAAAGAGACACAATGGATCAAGTAGTTTTCCATGAGGAAGAGTGTTGAACAAATGCCTCTTGACTTGTGCCTTGATCACTATCTTAGCTTCTTCAGCTCTATCACAAGCTTCAAACCATGTTTTTGGATGTTACATCATGATGTGTGCTTGAATGTATTATTTGAGGCCACTGATAAAAAATTCTTTACAAAATGAATTGGATAGGTCTTTTGTGAGGATTACCAATTGCTCAAAGGTGGTAATATAGTTCATAATTGTGTGGGTTTGGCATAATGTTTTTAGCTGTCCCAAAAGGTGAGTCTCATATTCAAAACAAGCATAAAAAAATTGCACAAATTGGGTCTAGGCAGTGTATCCTCTATAAGGCTTCTTATAACATTGCTACCACGACCAACATTCAACATCCATATATAAGTGTTATATCCTTATTTTCCTCCATAGGGTCTCATGCAGGGAATATGGATGCTATAATATTGAGACAATATATTCTACCTTAGTTTAAGTTATTTTTGTGGATGATCTCTATTGATCTCCATGATGGACAATGACTAGTAGGTACTGATCCTACTCATTAATTGCTCGCTAGTTGCATAATTGCTATCCCTTGACCACCCCTCTAACCTTCTATATTTTGTGATTTTTGAGGAGGTTGACACAAGGTGAGTTGTTTATCTTACGACATGATTTTGGGAACTCTCAATCCATTTAAGGTTCACTAAGTTCTAGATATCTATAAGCACTCCTAGCGTGCTCCACCAATATATATAATGACTACTTGCATAACTTATATCCCCTGACCACCCTTGTAACCTTCTATATTTTGTGATTTTCGAGGAGGTTAGTGCTAGGTGAGTTGTTTATATTTTGGCATGATTTTCCAGATCATCCTTCAAGTCAGGTTTTCCTTTCTTGACTGAGGGTTGAGGAGGAGAAAGAAAAATGAGCATAAGGAAGAATGTGACATTCATTCTCGGTAAAAGAGCATTGATGTACTTCTCTATTTTCATAATATATATCTATGGTTTTCCCCTGTCCATATTGTTGCATTCATTTGTAGAAGACATATCTTATCTTACCTTGAATGGATCAGATTAGATCCAAATTAGATTTTTGTTGTTCCTAGTGCTAGAAGGGTAGTAGATTGGTAGTTGTTTGTTTCCTTGTGTGCAGGAAGCAGATCATAGGAGCTAGAGTTAGATCTCAGGAGTTGCGTTTGCTAGGACATACAAGGGAAATCATCGATTGAAAATGTATGTTTAACTTCCTTCTTGGTTAAAATGAAATGAATCTATTTATATCTATGGAAAAATACATAGAATTCTAGCCCCAATGTTTGTCTTGTATTGAGATTGGATCCAAGGGAGTTCTTTCTTATCCGTAAGCTAGATTTAAATAATATTTGATTCTTCTCTAGTTTAAATCCCCCCCTTGCTTGTTAGTTCTCTAAAAATTCTATGTAGCCTATTATCTTTCCTATCACTCCCTTAGAGAGTAGATATTCCATATTTGTCACATCTGGGCTAGATCTAGGCCTTTTCCCAAAAATGTGTAGAAAGTGACATCTCAATAGTTCATACCAGAGCTACCAATCATGGTTTACATAGCTGTTGGGCCGTGACCGCCCTTGTAATTGACTAATTTTGAATTTTTTCTAATTTTCCTTGATCAAATCTAAATTTTTCCTGATCTTCTAAGCTTGTTAAGGATAATATAGCATAGGCCTGTCATCTTTTTAAGTCTCTCCTTTGTTTTTTGAGTTTGAAGTGAATTTGAGGTTTCTTGAATGTTTATTTGGGATTTTTTTCTTTCTTTTGTTTTTTTCCTAGAGAGTGTTGATCTGGGTAGTATTTCCAACATATCTTTTCATATCTAGTAGTGTGTTTGTATCTTCTTTGCATCTAGTTTTTGGTGTTTACAAGATGTTGCATTGTGAGATTATTTTTCAAATTTTGGGTTTTCATATCATAGAGACATTGGAGTGTGCTTCAATGCATCGATACCGATATCCTATAGACCTTTCTTTCTTTTTTTCTAATCTAATATGCATTTTTCATTTTCTTAGATTAAAGAAATCTGCATTTCAAAAAAGCACAGGAAAAAAAACACACAATTTGCTAGGGTAGAGCTTTTAAGTTTTGCAACAAAAAGTGTATTGGTGTGTTTGGTGTTAAAGGATCTTATTGAGTTTTTTGGATTGTATTTCATGATTGATGATGATTGTGAGGTTGTTTCTTTTTTTATAAAATATACAAATAATTTTTTATAAAATATACAAATAATTTTTTCCTCCCCTTCCTTAACTAGAATTCATCGAAAGTGAAAAGTTGCATTGATGCATCAAACTTGTCTTTATTTGTATTGGGAGTGAGTCTAAAACATCATCGAATTTTCATTTATTCTCTTAAATAATAAAAAACCATAAAAGTAACATTTAATCCAAAAATATTAGACGCTTTTTATTTTTAGAAAACCAACATAGTGTAGGTCGATCTTAGGGCCTTGGTGTAATATTGGAGAGTAAACTCTCCAATCCCATGAAATCAAGCCTAGAAGACATTAAAGAGAGAATAAATCCATTGTCACATCGAGTGTTAGGAATACCCTCTAACATAGGATTAAATCATGAGGTTGCATTGGGGAAAGTAGGGTGATATCCCCTCTCTGTTTTTCTTGGTGTTTTCTAGATTTCTTCAAATACTACGTATACATGGGTTTCATAAGTTCACACACCTCTTTGTGAGGTAGCACTTTCAAGTATTCAAGATTATTTTCCTTTCCCATACATGTGTTTGTACCTTTGACTATTTACCCGGTCTCTAAGGTGCTAACCTTAGTGGCTTGTCTTAGGTATCTATAGAGGTGTTCGTGAGTGGGAATTTTCCATAGTACCTAGAGTAGACATTGAATCCCTATTTTAGTTCCCATAGAGGGTTCCCACCTTAACAAAAGGAACTTGCATGATTCATGGTTGTTCTGTTAGGGCTATATTAACTATTCCTCTCACCTTTGCTGGCCAATATTTCTGGGACTTGAAATTCCCCAGACGTTTTGTTTTCATAGGGCCCCTTGAACCCTTGGTTTGCTTGTTGTTAGCTTATATTTCTTAGGGGTGTTAGTTTTGGTTCCAAGTCTATGTTGGCGATAAGTTAATTTTTTGTTTTGGTTATATAACATATTTTATTGAACAAGGTTGAACAATTGTTTTAATGGTCCCATCGACAACAAGGACATGCACCTATCACGAAGGTACAACCACCTCTTAAGGTAGGTGATCAAGAATTTAAAGATCATGAAAACATGTGTGAGGAGAGTGAGCTTGTAGAAGTTGATGTGGTCGACGAATGTTCTCCACCTCATTTAAACCTCCTTTGACTGGTAATGACAACCCCTTACTCATCTAGGTTGGGGAATCCTTCAATGAGACCTTTTCTTTGTTTAGTCATCCTCATATCATGTCATGCCCAAGTGTCGCATCTTGTATGGCCAAGCCATCAGGCAAATTGACAAGTGTCCCAGGAGGCACCTTCATGATGTCCTCCCTTCCATTTATCCGCCCCATAGGACCAAAACCATATTTATAGTTTCATCATGTGTATCCATTTGGGGGATGTCTGTTGTGTCTACCTTTCATTCCGTGAGTATACCTAGCATTATCACACCATCCCATCTGTTACAATGCCCACATATGGATCTTCCCCAAGTGGGGGGTGTTGATGCTTGGAAAAATTCCTGGTAGCCAACGTGGATAAATTGATAGATCAAGGCCCAAATTATGTTTATACTCATTTGGGATGGAAATCCTCACCAGAATGTGGGCTCGATTGCCACTAAAGGGGATTTGATATCAACCAAAAGTTTTATCCAATTATGATTAGGTTTCTACTTCTAAGTTATGATAAAATGAAACTAACTTTAAATTCAATCTAACTATTGTTTCCAATTAAAACTAAGAGCATAAAATGATGATTAAACATGAGAAGAATAATAAATCATTTAACATTCAAAAATAGTTTTAAAAGAAAACAATGGTTGAAATGATCATTAGAAATTATATTATTCAAATAAATATTTATTTGAAAATTTGATTTCTATATGCTCATATTTAATTAAATAGCAATCTCATCAAATTCGATCAAAATGGAATAACCACATTGATTTTTCAAATATTATAACAAAATGCAGAAACAAAGAATATAAACATTCATTCCATTAATAAATCTAAAATAAATATAATAATGGCTTGCAAAATTTGTATCTCGATAGTTTGAATAATAGTACCAAGACAATTAAAACACAATATAGATAATTCCACTACATGTCTTCAAATCCAAAAAGTTGGCTTTTACAATAGTGTACTTAACCAGTCTCCAGTGTTTCCAACCCCTTATATTTGTTTTCATAATTACAATAAAAAGAAAATAAAACATACTCAAATTTAGAATTGTCTCCACTTTTGTTTCAACATATAGGTCAAGATGTCAACTTGAATTGATAATTGATATTAAGGAGAGATATTCTCCTTGCTAGTAGAAACTTCCTTACTGATCATTTTTCCTCCTTACTCTTGCACTTGAGTTTTTCATAAGGTATTTTTTTCTAATATTAGTGAAACCGAAGGTGGGTGAGGGATTTATTCATTAAGCTTACACCTATAAATTCTTTTGGAAATCTCTTCATTTTCTTATTTAGACTTGGACAATAAATTGTCCATAGATTTTGAGCATTATGTTGGTCGAATAATAAGCTCTTTGACAACATCAACGTTCCAAAACTTAACAGCATGAGCTTATCTACCCGTGAGATTATTTGTTGATTCACGTCTGTAATAAAATTATACAGGGAACCAATTGATTGAGAAATTCAACATGAGGCATTTCATAATCCCCAATGATATCTAGAGCTTGATCCCACATATCGAAACAACTTTTACCATTTTGTTTAATCAAATATTGTGAGAACAAACAATTAATGTGCCAAGAGTCTAATGAATCTTGCATGTGTATTTTGTCTTCCTTAACCCACCTGGAATAATCTTTGGGTAAATTGGTCCTTGTTGCTTCCCATGCCTTTTGACAATCAAATAACCTTTGATATTCCTTTTTATCTCTCAAGCTGTGTTTGAGACTGTGTAGTAAACTATATCACTTGTTCATGTTGTTCTTTGATTTCATACAGTTTGGCATAGAATAGTTCTTGCAGAGATGCCAATTTTTTATTTAAATCAACTGCTTCTTTCCTCATGGTTTCTAAATTTTTCATTTTTATTTTCATTTCATTTAATTGAACAACCAAAGTGTCCACTTGGTTCTCATTATTTTTTCTCAATTTCTCCTTCTCCTCAAAAGAAACAACTAATTTTACGGTATGTTCAAACTTGCTACCATCTATTTTAGTTCTTATCTATTCAATGATATCCATAGATATTTTATTTACTTTTGTACATTGATCCAAATGGGTTTGATGTTCTTCTGACCAAATGGTATTATGTGACTTCAATTGTTCTTGTACTTGTACTAATATTTTCTTTTCCCTTTATAACTGAGCAGACAGTCTGCTCACTGACCACTTGTTTGCACTAACAGATGTCCCTAGAGAATCAATAAATTCTTCTGCAAACTTTCCATCTTTTAGATGTGCAACATCCCAAAGATGCATTGTTTCCTATGTAATCACCTCATGGTGTGTCGTATTTCTCCTTCTAGTAATTATTTCCACAATGGTCTTTGTTGTGTCATAAACAATGTAACTATCCAATAACCGAACAATATATTGGATTGGTTGAAGACTATCAATGTTAAAAGAAGTTGAAACCATTCTTCCTAGAATGGAATTTAATGAGTAGTACCAATGACATAAACAGTAGGAACAACAACTAAGTGAATATTTTCAATACTCGTGTTAGTACTAAACTCTACATTTACCTTAGAGGATTTTGTAGGTGTTTATGATGTTACTTTTTTCAACTCCTCTTCTCTCTCATTTCAATACTTTGTTGATCATATTTTTTCATCTGTGTGTTAGATGTAGATACACTAAGTTCCTTCCCTATTTAATTTTTGGATTGCTCATCCTCTTTTTCATCAACATCTATTTCTATAATGCATTGTTTCTCATTATTCCCCTTTAGGAAAGATTTCTTTATTTTAAATTATCAGTGAAATAATTGTTGTATTTTGGGATCATTCCTTAGTTCATCATTACCATGAATCACTTCCTAATAATTCTTTTAAATTTGAAAAATATTGTGAAATGGATCATCTTCAGGAATGTATGCCCTCACATTTGTTTACTGAAATATCAATTTTGTTTGACAATTTTGTTTGGGCCATGTTTTCTGAAATTCCCATGGGCTAGCTAAATGTTATCCATTTTCTCCACCTGTATCTCGTCATGCTTTGCATTTGAAAAATAAAGTATGACTAATGAAATTGGGAAGGAAAGCCATTGTCTTGTATGACTTCTTCACAAAAAAGACAACAATGGCAACACTAATCGTTTGGTCTGCTATCTCTCTAAGAGCGAGTCCGTCTGGAACATATCTAGGTAGAATATAGGGTGCCTCTTTGCACCCATACATTCTTATGTAGGAGACTTCCTCATAAATAAACCAATCACTCAATTCCTTAAGATTTTTAATGGCCTCCTGAGTGAATCTTAGGGCTAGTTGATTTTTCAAAATAAGGTGCAAGGGAATCATAAAATAACTACAATACCATAGAATATTTTTTAACAGTTAATTCCAACATTTAGAAATGTATATGTGGAATGCCTCTTCAAAAGGAAACCAACTATAGGCTCACAGAGTAAAATGTGTGACCTAACAAAAAACATAAGTTAAATAACGAGACATAAAGAATCCAGAGCGATACCTTGGAGGTGCTTCTTGAGATTTTTGAACCTCTTGCTTGATGTTATAAGAGAGGATGTGAGCCCAATTAAATACTCCTTCTTTAAGAACTTGGTGAATTAGGGGAACCCAACTCAATTTAAACTTAGAATTATCATTCTCAGCATAAAGGCGACAGAGCATGATGTTTGTGAGCTTGGAAGGATTCCTCAACCATGGAACATGGTAAATTTTATCTCCAATAACTTTGAAGGAATTAGGATCATGCCA
>CBVK0100069440.1:0-14880 GCA_900067695.1 Picea abies
CAATAAAATAGAATAAGGCAGATGTAAGAAGACCTAATAGAAGCTTCCTCTTCTAAAAGGATCTTCCTCTAGATGCTTCTTTTTAGTATAATAGGAGTCAAGGGTATGAGAACCCCATCTTGGATATTATTGTAATAGAGCTCTGCTCAACTGGAGGTTGCCCCCTCGAAGAGGCCCGTGAACATTGCTTTCAAATTCAAAGTGTTATTTCTATTATTATCCTCTTATCATTTTAGTGCTATTGTGATGAATGTTTTGGTTATATTGTTGTTATTCTTCCATTTCTAGCATTTTGTTTTTGTTTTGCATACATTTATATCTGGTATATTACAAAGGATCAAACATTCTCAAATTTCTGTGAGTTTAAAGCATTGGTGGAGAAAGAGTCGGGGAAGCAAGTGAAGGCTCTAAGGAGCGATAATGGTGTAGAATACATCTCTAACGAATTCAAAGACTTCTGCATCAAAGAAGGAATTTGAAGAGAAATCATAGCACCTCATAACCCACAACAAAATGGGGTCACGGAGAGGAAGAATAGAGTGATCGTGGGTGAAACATGAGCGATGTTGCATGATCAGGGCCTACCAATGCATTTGTGGGCGGAAGCATGTAACACTACGTTTTATGTGCAAAATCATTGTCCTCATAGAGTACTTGGCATGAGTACACCTGAAGAAGATTTCACTGGTAAGAAACCAAATGTTTCTCACTTTAACATTTTTGGCTCATTTGTTTATGTGCATGTGACCAAGAACACTGAGAAGAATTTAGAGCCGACTGCTGAAGTTGCGATATTTGTGGGGTACATAGAAACACCCCATAATTATCATGTGTATTTTCCTAATAGTAAGATGAATTTTATGTGACGGGATATAAAATTTGATGAGGGGAAAGCCATGTGGTTGTCGCTTGAGAGGGAGCTAGACTTGCATGCAGAGGAGGAACTGTTGGTTCCCAAAGCTGAGTCTCAAGATGTGGATCAACCACATGAGGA
Organism: Picea abies; assembly: GCA_900067695.1. NCBI lineage: Eukaryota > Viridiplantae > Streptophyta > Pinopsida > Pinales > Pinaceae > Picea > Picea abies. The sequence goes on from CBVK0100069440.1 coordinate 995, forward strand.
GCTTCATGGAGTGGAGGAAGCCACTCATGTAGAGCCATCCATCAAAAATGGCAGAAAGTGCACCACAAAAGCTGATAGATTGAGAGTAGATGTTGCACAAAATGTAGGAGCCCCTACTTCACAGTGCAGACAAAGAAAGACTCTTGATCGATTTACTAGATACATGGTTCTCATGAGAAAATGTATTGTGACTGAACCATATTCCTTTCAAGAAGTAGTGCAGGATCCCACTTGGGTTGATGCAATGGTGGAGGATTATGCCTCTATTGTCAAAAACAGTGCATGGGAAATTGTCCCAAGACCGGTCGACAAATCAGTGGTAGGTTCGAGATGGATCTACAAGGGTAAGATTTTTATAATTTTTCTTTATGTTGATGATTTAATATTGACTGGTGATGAGAAGCTAATACACTCATGCAAGGAGGACCTTGCAAAGGATTTCAAGATGAAGGATATGGGCCTCCTTCATTATTTCCTTGGATTGGAAATATGGCAGCAAGATGGTGAACTTTTTGTGTCTCAAGGAAAGTATGCAAGGGAGATACTGGGTAAGTTTCACATGGAGGGATGCAAACCCATGGATACTCCTCTTCCAGGAAACTAGAAGAAAGAGGATGCTACTTCTAGAGAGGTAGTATATGCTACTGTCTATTGATAGTTATTGGGTTTGCTAATGTATCTAGTGAACACGAGACCAGGCATTTTCTATGTGGTTAACCGCTGAGTCAAGCGATGGTTAAGCCTACCAAGATCTTTTGGAAGGTGGGTAAGCATGTCTTGAGATACTTGAGGGGCACATATGAGTATGGCTTATGGTACAAAAAAATGGATGAGGTGAAGTTGCATGGCTTCACAGATGCAGATTGGGTGAGCAACCCAACAGACAGAAATAGCACATAAGGGGGGATCTTTAGTATCAGATCTACAACTATTTATTGGTATAGAAGGAAACAAAGATTTGTGGCAATCAGTTCATAAGAAGTGGAATACATGGAACAGAGTCAAGCTGCATGTGAGGCTATCTGGATGACAAAGATCTTGGTTGGTTTGTTTGGTTCTCATTTAGATCTGGTAGTGATTCATTGCGATAATCAGAGTTGCATTAAACTCTCGATTAATACTATGTTTCATGATAGATCTAAGAATATAGATATCTGGTATCATCATATCAGAGATTGTGTGCAGAGGAAGAGCATGTTGCTTCAGTACATTCCTATGGAATATCAGGATGTAGACATTCTGATGAAGGCACTCACCAGGAGCAAATTTGAATAGCAGAGAGATAGGATTGGGGTGAAGGATAATCCCTTTCTTGTTGAGAGGGAGTGTTGAGATTCAACAAGAAGATCCTAGTGAAAATTATGCACCTACATTAGGATGGAGCCTTAGGCTATTTTTAGGTGGAATTCTATTTTTAGATGATGAGCAAATTCTATTTATAGATGATGTCTATTTATAGATGGTGAGCGAATTTTATTTATATATGTATGTCGACTATTATTATCCCTTAATAATAGTTGGACAATAAATATTAGTATATTCTCAATGAGCACTTGGAAATAGTTAACTGAAGTGGAAAATCAGTTAACTATAGGAAATTCAAGTTCAAAGGTTGATCGGTGGGACATGCAAGTCGAATTAGTTGTAACTAAGTGATTCGAAGTTGTAACAGAGTTATATGTGTAGTTATGTGAGTTGTGAAGTAGTTTAACTTAGTTAAGTGAGTTAAGATCAGTTGTACTAGTTATAACTAAACTTATACTAGTGAGAGATCAGTGAATTAATTATTAATTAATTCACAATCAATGGTCTCACATGCAACTGAAGATTTACCACTATTAACTACATGCATGTCAGAACTAGTCGAGACCCAGTTGAGATAGTAGGTGAAAGGGGAATTTTGACTATCAATTGTGACATTAGTGAGTGCACTCATGCAACCACACACACAGTGGATGTTCCCATGAGGAATGTATAGCCTAGGCAAAAGGAATTCATTCATTGCAGGTATTTCCATTAGCAAGGGATTGCGCAGAGGAGGTAGGCTATCTAGAAGTAGTAAATTGGCACATGAATTTTTCAATTTTTTGTATGACAGTGTGAGACAATTGTGCATTGTATTGAGAGCTCTTGGATTAGATTTTTGTATGAGATTGTTTCATGATCCATGATATATACATAATATATGATAGTGGGGTTTTTAGCTCTATTCTTTCCTGGTAAAACATTTGTGTTATGTGTGATTGATCTTTCTTCTTGATATTGCAATTGGCGATCGTGTTTTAAATTTCGCAAGAATATTTGTAGAAGTGATTTTGTATTTAACAGTGGCATAGAATTGTTATATCAAGAGAATCCAGGAAATACATAATTTGTATTAAAATTTCTACATGTAGTGGCCAACTCCCCTAAAATATGGAGTGCTTCATCCTGTAGGAGTTCTAATTTTTGCACAATACTCTTATGTACTACTTTCATCTATTCTAATTCATTGTAGAGTGGTTTGTTAGCTAGAATTGCTATCATCCATTCTATAGGTGGTAAATTATTAATTCTCTCATTTTTTTGGTGGGCCTTCTCTTGCACCCTCCTTATTTTATCCTTCATCGCCTTCATCTCTATCACCATGATTTGGGTCCAAATATGTGTTCTCTTGTCGCACATCCTTTTGCATTCCTATTCTAGGCTTTTAATTTTTGAAACTGATGTTTATGTTCTCTTTTCCCTTTGTTCGCTTTCTTTTGGTGGTGTCCCTTGTACTGCACACGATTCCAAGTCTTCTATATTGGTGTGGAACCCTTTAATGAATTCACCAATCTTTGACACATATTCTTCAATTGTGGCTTATACTATCATTGGGACTTTTTGGATTTCTTTGTATAGTTTTTGGACGACTGTTTGTATTCATTGTGCCATTTTCTCAACTTTGTCCTTCTCTTTCAGTGCTTTCTCAACCTTTTCTTCAGCCTCACTCTTCTCCTTCAATGTGATTTCAACGTTTTTCTCTACTGCTCTCTTTTCTTGTAGAGAAGTTATGTATTCTTTATGTAGTTCTTTATTTTCTTCCATAAATTCTATCAACTCGCTAGAAGAGGACTCTTTGAAGAATCATAATTCTTGTGTGATACCCATTTTCAATCCCTGTAGCACTATTGTGGGAATCTGTGAGACGACTAAGTCCAAGTGACTTAGTGCATGTTCTTGTTCTTGCATCTAGGGTGTGGGGAACCCAATTTCATCTGTTGGTATTTTTATCACTCTACACTCTGAAACTATTTGTGAGAAGTGAGGAGTAATAGCTTCTACATCCCCCGCTATGCCTGATGGTTGTCCTTCATTGGATATTCTTTATTCTACCAGGCTTACTATCTGCAGCCGATGTTGCAATTTTTCCACCTGCTCTTACATCTTCTTACCGATTTCTTCTTGCAACTGTGACATATATTGAACTAAATCCTCTATGGCATCCTTTAGTTGGTAACTAATCCTACCCATATAATCATCCACCACTATATAAACAGTCGGTTCCTTGTGTGCTTTCTTCTTTTTTTGCGCATATGGGGCTGGTCTCATACCCTTGTCTTTTCTTTTCTCTCCTGTCTTGGGTATTTTTTGTTGCATTTTTTTGTTGATGGTGTTGTCTTCGACACATCCCCTACACCATTACCTTGACTATGTTCTTGATCATTCCCTGGACTATTGCATTGTCCTACCTATTCATTTCCAATAAGCTTTGTCTTAGTGCCATCTTTAGGAATCTTCCAATCTCAGTCCCATTCCTACATGATTAGTTGTATATATTCTTCAGTAACCTTGTACTCCATATGGACCCATCCCTCTCTCATATCCTTCTTTTACTAGAGATATATATTATGTTGGTTTACTCGAAACTGTGTGACAGGTGCATATGATTCCACCCATTGTGGTGTTATACGTGATGTGTGCTTAATGCACTATCAAATCCTTCCAGAATAGAGAAAAAAATATATGTTGTTGTTTGTTAGTCACTGTTTATTTGTTGTATACAAGAAGTTTTGGTACTTTTTTGCTAAACATGGTTTCCCTCTTAGACCTAAGAACTGTGCATCCTTCACCTCTTCCCATGCTATGACCACAAACAAAACTAGAAGCCATGGATAGTGGAGCTCCATGGATCTATATTATGCATATGCATAGTCAATAACAAATTGTTGTAACAGGAAGGGATCCTAACTCATCAAGGTCCCTTCCATACACTTATCTTCCACATATATCACTCCTACTGGCACTTGGTGCTTCCTGCATTTTTGTATCATATTGCATGCTAACACCTGTGTCACAAGTATGATAGTTGGGTCGCATATTATTGGCACATCCAGGCCACACACCCCGCTAACTATGTGAAACGTTTGTTTCATGGCCTTTGAAAAATCCTTGTCTCTCTTTTTGTTGAAAAACAACAAGGTGGGGTCTTCCCCCTATGTCATTAATTTTGTGATCCTTGCAATCAAGTCTGTATCTATTGAGATTGACATATATAGCCACATATACCCTCCATACACACAATATAGGAGCAACTTAATACATGAATTTACTTCATTGCTCCATCCGAAGTGTGGGATGTCGAACAAGCTCAGTACGCCTGCTCGCTCCAATTCTCTGGCTCATACCTGGGGCACAGGTATGTTCTGGTTTGTTGTTGGGTCTACTTTCAACTCCAGATAATGGTGGGGCGTAAGTTTATGGAACTTCATCATGTCTATAATGTCATGGTATGTATATTTGAGTTGTGGCACCTTCCCCAGTATATCTTTGTCAATGATGACCCCTTTTGGTATGTTGGGAGTCACCAATGTGTGGTTAACATTATTCGACAATGTCACTGGTGGGGGATCATACTTTCTTGGTGGAATGTAGTCACAAGGGAACCTCGGCTTCGATGATGATGCTTTGGGAGTCTCCTCGGCCTTTGGTTCTACTGGTGATGATTTTGTGTGAGCCTTCTTTTATACAAGTATTGGTGCTTTTGATGGTGCCATTTCTATAAAAATGGTGATCCTTGATAGTTTCTTCAGCTCTATATCTCCTTCTTGGCTCTGTTAATGTTCCTTTTTTTCTCTTACTTGCATGCAAATCATAGTAACAACAACTAACACTTATAGACCCTCAACTACTTTTATACCCCCTTGCAAGTTGTTCATATCCCTTCATGCCTTAACTAACTTGTCCAATATAACAATGGGGTTGATTGAATGCTTGATTAAATGTTTCTTTATTACCAAATTCTTCATTGTATTTTTTCCTCATACTTCCAGTCTGTCATGATTTTCAGTGTATTTTTCCATTTATGATCATACGGTGTCTTTATGACATGTCGTTACCACTTGGTATCCATCGTTTCCTCCCTTTTTGTTCTTTTACTAGTCTTGTCAATGATAAATTGCACAACTATTCTGGTTTTTGCATTCGGCTACTACACGGTTTCATCCCTTTGCGCGACAAGCATTCCTTCTTCGCGGTTTCTTCTTCCTTTATACTCTGTATTTTTTTTTATCTTTATCTTTTTATACTTTTTTATTTCTTTTTCTTTCTTTTTCCTACTATAGTACATTATTATGGTACATGTCTTCTTCTGCAACTCACATTATTATGTAAATTGTTGACCCTCTTTATAGGGTTTTAGCTGACTTCCTTTCACCATTACTCCCAATAATTCTCCATTCAGTGTTTCCATCTGCGCAACACCTATCTCCGTCAACTTCTTAATCACATATGGGCCTAACCAATGCATTCGTAACTTTCCAAGATGTTGCATAAACTTGTTTTCATATAACAATACTAAGTCTCTAACTTGGAATTTTTTTTTCTTAATATGTTGATCATGTTTCTTTGGCCTTTTGAACTTGTTGGTGGAATCCTATGAGAAATATATCCTCCTCAAGCTATAATAATTGTGACAATCTCTCCTCTATTGTGCTAGAGTTTGAAAGATCAGTGATAGCTTCAACACACAAACTCGACACAATAAACTTCATTGGCATGACTACTTCTTTTCCATATACTAATATAAAAGGTGTATGTCCTGTCAATTTTTTTCTTCTAGTCTTTAATGCCCATAATACTACTGGAACCATTAAGTCCCAATCATATCTTCCTATGTTGCAGGTCTTTGTCAGCACATTCTCTAGGATTTTATTAAATGCTTCTATTGTACCATTGTTCTGAGGGTGATGTGGCATGATCCTATGATGGTGGATTTGAAATTCTTCGATCAATGTTGCAATTGTCTCATTGATGAAGTGTGTCCCTTGATCACTCAACAAAATGCATGGATATCCAAACATTATCACTACATTCTCAAACAAAAAGTGTGCAACAGTCTCTGCACTACAATCTATAATTGGTGCTACTTTTTCCCATCTAGTTTGATATTTTGTCACATTAATGATATACCTAGCTCCTAATCTTCTCATTGGTGGATTGATTTCCCCAACAAATTCTATCTCCCAATTATCAAACACTTGTAGTGTAACTTGTGGATTCAAAGGAATCTCATCCCTTGTGGATGGATTTCCTACCCTTTGACAAAGATCACATGTTTGACAATACTCTTTGGTGTCCTTGTTAAGTGTGGGCCACCAGAGCCCTGTGCACAAAATATTCTATGTTGTTGATTTTCCTTCATAGTGTCCTCTTGATATCCCATTGTGCACTTCTGCAAGTATCATCAGCCTTTCATGCTATACTACACATTATCGTAATATCCCATCGATGCCTAACCTATAAAATATTCTTACAATTAGCTTGTATACTTCTAGGAACTTATGAATAAATTCCTTAAAGACTGCAACAACTACTCTTGAAATATTTTTAGGTGTTTTCTTTAATCCAAAAGGCATCACTGTATATTGGTAACTTACCCAATCCATTGAAAAGGTATTTTTGTTCCTATATTCCTGCACGATCTTAATCTGATGATGTCCTAAGAAACGTTTTGTGAAAGAATAGGCCTCTCAGCCCCCCTACATTCTATAGTACTTCATTTGTGAATGGTGTCAGAAATGGGTCATGCAGGCATGCATCATTCAACTTCCTGAGATCCACACAGATCCTAATCGCTCCTGTTTTCTTGTCTTGCACCACGATTGGACTTATCCATTTTGACTCCTCGACTAGCTCGATGATTCATGCTTCTATCATATATCCTATTTCTTCCTTCACCTTCTCTTTGTATTTTGGATTGAATCTATAAGGTCTTTGTATTACTAGTTTAGTGCCTGGCTTCAATAGGATTTTCATCTCTCCTAACTCACCAACTATCCCTTTCATCTTTGAAAATGTAGTTGGGGATCTGTCTTGATATTCACGCAATAAATATGCAATCTTTTCTACGGTATCATCACTCCAATAATCTCTTATCTGCACAAACTTTGGGTTCTCCTATGTCCCAATATTCACTTTTGGCATCTTTAGTGGTGTTGCATATGCTATGGATTCAATATCTAGACCTTTTACGATGTGTTCTCCCTCTATTTTAGGTACTTGGACATTTCAGGGATCTTCCTCATCCTGAGCTTCTTGTGCGACATTGTAACATTCCAGTAATTGGTGGATTGTCATAGAGGTGTCATGCACACTACATACAAATATTACCTCCATTGACTCTTATTCTAAGAACATTTTGTGTCTAATAGCTTATAACACTACATCTATTAATGGAGATTCGTTCTCAAAGGTAAATGTTACCTTAAACCTTTGAGTCATGTAGTCTCAGCCTGTGGTATCTCTACACATCTCTAGTTCCAAGTACCAATTCTTTGGAATTGTCTCCAATGCATGTATGAACATGTGTGTCCATTCTTTCTTCGGTGTCAAGCTCCATATATTTTCACACTATGCGACATGATTTGTTGAATTTCCTTCCCCAATATATTTTTGTGAGATATATTACACATCGGTACCGAATCTAAATTGTAACAGTCTCCTACACTATTTCTAATCTTCTATGCCTTCTTTATGCGTAGCCCACCATTTGGTTGGGGTGGCCTTTAAAAACAAATCTAATGCCAAAAATATCTCTTTTTCAGATATTTGTAACTCAAAATTCTATACAAATGTTTCTATATCAATCAATCCATTATACTTGGGTGGAACACATATATCTATTCCAATCCAGCACAATGATTGAGTAATGTGGGAACATCGCCTTGTTGAGACTTCATACATCCTTTTCTGCCAATGTTCCAATCCTTCCTCTGAGTCCGATGCACATGACATAATGCTCCTCCAACTTAGCATACCATCAGTAGTGGGGTTAACATAGTCGTCCATTCTCATAGTCATGTTATACAAGTTGTCAGTTTCATCCTCTTTTGTTGGTTCTACATGCCTCTTTACTTCTTTTGGATCCAATGGCACAGTAACCTTTAAGTCCCATACTTCAAAGATCCTTTCCATGCTCTTCAAATTAATGATTTACTGGTTGTCAAAGGCCCATTCTAATCCCATTAACCTTGGATATGATTGGCTATCATCCATGATCTCGATAACTTCAAAATATGTTATATTACACACTCCATCTATATTCACAAGTATCCCTGTCAATCGACCAATCAGTACTATCTTGTGTTTATTTGATAATCTTAATTGGACAGGGGACCATATCAACTTGGGCTTCCCCATCATTTCCCAATTTGTTTTTGGTAACACATTCACATCGGAACCCAAGTCTAATATCACGTTATCAACGTCATATTCACCAATCTACGCACTCAGTTTGAAATATCCATTGGTTATTTTCTTGCACAGTACTTGATTCACTACGTTCTATATGGTAGGAATTGCCCATTCTTATGTGCAATGGTCAATCATGTTGCATAACGTATTCAATGCATTTTCATCCTTCATTAGTTCTAAACAACTCTTCAAAAAATCTCCCAAAGTATTTTCTTTCTTTAGTGTATTTCCTCGTATCACATGATCACAGATTGGAGGCATGTCACCCATAGGTAGTGAAAATGATGTTTATGCTACCCAATTTGTTCCCAATATATCCTTGCTTGTTTTCTTATAGGTCTCTTTTTCTTGTTTTGGGTTGAACATCGGTAAATGCCCTGTTGCTTTCTTTACCCATTGCTCAGCCTTCCTTCTCCCACTAGTCATATCAATCCCTGTTTTATATCCTCTGCACGTAAAAACTATTATCTTGGGTCCTTCATCACATATCTCTACTGATATCTTTTGAACATTTTGATTCAAGTTTTGGTTTTGATTCCCTCTGGCCTACCAATTTTCCAGTAATTGAGGACAGTATTTTGTCGCATGCTCCAATGATTGACAATATGTGCATGTTGTACAGTGGTTTTGGCAATCACCAGCTAAGTGTTCTGAATGGTTATACTTATAACATATTATTGGGCCTCTTCCTCCTCTTCCAAAATTTTCTCTACCTAGACCTATGCCAAATCCTCTTCGGTTTCCTTGGTTAAATCCTCTTTGATTATTATACTGACCTCCTTCTTCCACATCATTTTCCTCTTGAATTTTGTACAGGTATGAATTGCACTCCCTCATCAAATCAAATGCGCGACGATCCTTATCTTTATGTCCTATTGAATTACAAAATGTGCAAAATAAATTTCTTGGCATACTCTGCTATTTTTGTAGCAATGGAAAATCATGCAGATTATGTCCACATTTCTTACATATCTCACAATATCCTGCTCATGGTAATGTATTTGGTGCTCCGGCTGCCATGTACTGCGAAAAGGTTGGGAATTAATCTTTATGGCAACCTTTAGTCCTACAGTTAGTACACCAAATTTATTCTCACTTCTCCTTCCACTTTTTAAGCTATGCTAATTGAATGGTCAAGGCAACCAGTTGTGTCTGGACCTGCACCATCCCCCCATTGTCTGCGGCAAGAGATGCTTATAGTTTCATCATAATATCCTCTAAGGATTTGGGTTATGGGGTAAGATTTTGTTGTATCAATGGGTCGCAGATGCATGGAAAGAGTCCCTCAATAAACCATTCTCTATTTTTTTGATCATGGATTTGCAATGTTAACCTACCTATCACGCCCTTCAATATCTGATCAAAGTCCCATATTGATTTGGTCTACACGTGTTTGATTTATTTTAACTATGTAATGTACTACGACTTATATTTTAGTTTCTTGAATTATTTCAACAATGCTTTTCTAATTTCCACTAAGGCTCTTGTTTGGACTATTGGCATAGTACTCTGCAGCTTCATATACCACACTAGTGTGTGGCCTTTGAACGTTGTTTCCAAATGCACAATATTTGCAGCCTCATCTTGGACATTCTTTGCAACCTAAATGGTCTCGCATACAAAGAGATGTTGTTCTCGGTCCTCTGACCCAATTCCTTGAAAATCAGGCAGCCTTAGTTTATTATCCACTCCTTCCATGTATTTATGTGTCATCCCTCCCCTTGGTGATACTAGTTGACTATGGCTCAGCATGTTGTTTCCAAATCTCTGACTACTACTCTTCTAACTTCCTCCACCGGCTGCAAGATATTTTGACAAGTCTTCGAATGTGGTTTCATATTTAGGTGACGCACATGGGGTTGTGGATTCAACGTTGGATTCAACCTAAATAGGACTTACTGATTCTTCTATAATAGGATTGCATTGAGGATCCTCCTCTTATCCTTCTATACATTGTACTTCTACAATCTTGAATTCTACGCAAGGTTCTTGGTACTCATTGTGCTTCTCTCTCTTATCATCCTCAGTCTTCAACTTCTTATACCTTCTTCCACTACACAATACCCCAAATTTGTCTTCTCCTTTTGATATTCCTTCCTCTTATTTCTGCATCCTTATTCCTCTCCTTCCTTATTGATTTCTTCTCTCCTACCTTCATACCATCTCCTAGCCAAGCCCAGTTCCCCTATGTGCATGAAGTCCTTTATCTATCATAATACATTGTCATCACACATTTATCACACAACAACATATTTATCCACGTACTCAACACTTTCATGAACCTACCATGTGGAACTTTAAAGAAATCACATTCTACAACAGTATACGACTATGTGCAATCAATTGTGAATTCTATAATATAGCTCCCCAATATACTATTCAACCAAAAATCAACTACGTGAGAAGTATTTTTCCTTATATAATTCAATTTTTTTACCAACTCAGGAGTCCAGCTCCTTGGTGCAGTTGATCGGTATCTTCCAGTATTCTCCACTAATATTTCCATCCATTCAGTTACGATAATAAAAAATTATCCAAAGAAGATCTCATGCAGCTCGGTATACACATATCTTTTCATCCATTATTCACTCTTCACCCAAGGTTTTATATTCTCTTTTTGAGTAAATTTCCGTTCCTTCCCTTCTATCCATTCTGAGATCTGTTTGTTAGTCAGCATCCAAAACATTCCCTCAACTATAGATTCTAAGTCCCAGCAATAGAACCATTTGTTGGTGTGCAAGTGTGAGACCCTAGGCTCAAGTTATCTTAACCAACAAACCCTTCATACACTAGCCCTTTTGGCATCACCTGCATGCAAAAGAAGTCTCACCTGAGGTATCTATGGGGACTGTAGGAGCCAAGTTTCTACAGTGGTGAGAAAATGTGAGTCGATCAACGTATTCATTACAACCTATATGTAACAAAATATTCAAATTCTATTTAATCCTTAATTGATTCATACATATAATTATGATGCAATTTACCATATCACTTAGTCATTGAACCAATTAATCTACTATGTAACATCCAATCGTCAACAAATATAGATATAACCATTCCTAATCAAAGTATACATGAAAAATCACATAAACATACATTCAACATAGACTTTAATGTGGTTCACCCAACCCTGGTCTATGTCAACAACTGCTTGCTTCTTTATTATTTTCCTTTAGGAAACAGTCTCAATATTGTGCATTGTGCTACAATGGATACATCATAATAAATCTCCTTCCCACCTAGCCTTTGTAGTACTAACTTCCTCATGTTCACTCTCTTAATTCTGATATGCAAGATCTCTTCTTCTTAGTCTCTCTTCTCACCCAATACTCATCAGACTAGACTAGATAGAATCGAGAGAGAGATAAAGAGAGCCATGACCAACTACACTATCCATCCCAAACAACAATAATATCAACAACCCCTAATATTGTCAACCAATTACATATTTATATAAGATATTAGGGCTGGATACCCTATGACAATGCATCATGAATCAGTTACAATTCTTTGCTCGGTTGGATTTTTCCTCCTTTTATGCCTACTTTCCCTCCTTGCTTTATCTACTTGGTCTTCTTGATCTTCTTGATTTTCTTGATATTCTTGACCTTCTTAATCTTCTTGATATTCTTGATCTTTTGCTAAGCATTGTTTTACTACACGCTTTGACAATGGCTTATTCCATTTCCTCTTATGTTCCGTGTTTTCTCCATACTTAGTATTTTCCTCAAAATTGTATCCAAAACTGCATGTCCAACAGTATGCATCTGGTATAAAAAAAGGGAGAAAAAAATAAGAAGGGCATATGTCAATGTAAACATAATAGAGAATACATCGTATGTGCTTAGAATTCATGTATTCGGTGTTTCAAGCAGGAGAAGTTGGAAGAGCTAGGGAATTATTAGGAATAGTGCATCACAAACATCTTCCCAACAACAGAGTTAGAGGTAAATATCCATAAGTTATTTTTCATCTAGACAACGCAATAGTAACCAAGACATGGGAATATATTTATAAACTCTCTCTTTTAGACATGACAAAAAAATAGTGTCAAGTGATTATGCAATTTGCAAATTGCTATGTTCAGTTAAAGAAAAACAAAAATACCTAAATTCAAGCAATCGATGTTGGAGAGTCAAGTGTAATAGAAACAAGAACAGGTGAAGAAACTATCCATGAGAAATAGGAACAATTGGAAAGGTATGTATATAAAAATGTAAATTGTGTAGTTGGGAAAAACATACATGGATTTTTTTTTTCATATTTCTTATTTTTTGTAATTTCTATACGATGATGTACCTCTACAACTTAGAATATTGTCTCAATAGAGGAATTGAATAGTCGCAGAACTAGAGAAGTATTCATTGGAGACATCATGGTTATTTACAACACATATTTGGATAAAGAAAATAAAACATGAAAAATTATGCATGTCGGTATGATAGATGAAAATAGCATGATGAAAGTTACATTGGTTGTTCCTACACACCTCATTGAAAGACATGAGAAAAATATTGTTCTTGTTGCTCGAATATCTATTAGAAATTTCAAAATTCTACCAAAAACTGGTTATGAACATGGTGATTGTGATCATGTTATATCACCACTTGAATCAAGTGTCATAGTGACAATACCTCCAACCTATAAAGAATACAATTTCATACCATACACAAAAATCAAACAAATTGCAAATAATACAAACATGTATCAAATTGGAACTATTGGAGTTTTCATCACCCTCGCTAGAAAAGTTGGACTGTCTTATAGTTTTCATATAAAATATGGAAACACATACTATGAAAAATCAATGATATGATTTTCCTGATGATTAAGGTTGGTTTTCATTGATGTCAACCCTTGAAGAAAGCCCCGTAGCACAAAGGTTGGGTAATGGACCCAATATTGTTTGAGGTAAAGATGACTCGTTATTGTCTTGTCATGGTTGATAATAAGTAGAAATGGATGAACTCCAAATTGGTTCCCTTATGGTGAAAGCCCTCACAAAATATGCTTTGCAGATTGAGTTATCCTAGAAGTATGGTTAGAGAACCCATGATTATTTGTGGAATAATGAGATGAAATATAGTGAATTTTTCATTGAAACTATCCTATATAGATATTTATTGTCATTCCATTTCCGGTGGTATGTGGAACATCACATAACTCCTCAC
>CBVK0100069441.1:0-14880 GCA_900067695.1 Picea abies
GACAACAATCATCAACACGCATTTGTTGCTTGTTCAATATTTTCCAACACTCCCTCTGCCTGATAGCTGAAATTGTGATGGCTTCTCACCATGAATCAACGACTCTACTCTTCTTGTGATCTGACGGTCCTGAATAAATCCAGACTTCTCGAATCAAGAGTTTGCAACTCTCTACTCTGAGTCACAACCTTCTTCCACACCGCAAATTACGAAATGACGAAACTCAAGCACGAGATCAATGACCCTCATTGATCTGGATCCAATGAACAATATTCCTTCTGAGCTTCTGAATTTCGAATGATCCTCAGCCTTAAGCCTTTCTCTAATCTATGAGATCCAATGGTCTATGACACTCGGTACTTCCCCCTCGAAGCGTTTCCACCATCTGTCTAGACTTCCAATCCTCCTCACCAACACTCTGGCATCAACCCTTTGAAGCTTTCTCTATTATAGGTGACCTTGAACTTCATCTCCCCTTGAATCCTTCAGAGGTTCTAATCCTCCTGAGATTTCCTCTGCTACAAAATCAAGGCTTCAAAAGGTTTATTGCACGCACTCCTTGCGTCATCCACAAATATGCTCTGTCTATTTAAATCTCCAACTCTGTGCACTCCCTTTCAACAACAGTTCTCCAACCTTTCCCCTTGGTTGATAGAGTCTAAGGCTTCAACTGGTCTGCGCACACCTTGCATGGATCTATGTGATACTCACACTTCCACTGGTACGAGAACAACAATATTACTCCTGAACGTTTTTCTGAGATGAAACTCAGAACTCTATCAACACACTTGATGTAGACCTTTCACATTCAACATATGTAAACAATAAGCATAATAACACCATGAACTTGAGTCAAATATTTCTTATATTAACTCCGTGTTTCTGTACATGGGTCAACAACAACAACTATCTTCTTATACAATCCTACAATCTCTGTTCTTCTATCCTCTCTTGCTCTACAGCTTACAATGAGAACTGATACTATGATACAAGCGAGGGTGTCATTCACGAGTTTTCCCTCCTACTGCTCTAAGCTATCTAATCGAATTAAAAGATACAACTACTTTACATTCATTACAATTAAATGCTTCCATATTTGACAGATGAGAGCAATGCTCATGATCTGCGTTACAATCTCAAAACATTTAAGGGAAATTACGTGCCCAACTATTACATTAATGTTTCATCATTCAAATTCTAAACATTCTCAAAATGTGCATTGGTGCATATCCAACTGTCCTCCACTTGCGCTTGCTTTGTTGGCTTGTTTACGATGCTCCTGCATCAAAGATCTAGATAGCCAAATCTCTATGGGCATAGCCCAAGGGGGGGTGAACCATGGTAAAACTTGTGTTATGAGATTGAATGTTTGTATCTCTTTTATTGTCTATGATTATATGTTAGACCGATGTATGAATGAGATGATGAATCTGATTACATTACATGCATACTTGGGAATAATAGTATATTTCTTTAATATTTAGATAGGATTCCTAGCCTACAAGTCACAGATCCCCATTCATTCCTGGACTAAAAGCACTTAAGTATTGCAGTCACCCATTAATACTATCTTGAGTGAGACTGTGTAATGCACACTATGCACTACTCTGCCTTCTGGTTTACTAGGAGGGCTGATAGTTTTAGAGGCTTTGTTGGATCCCCAGTAGAACTGAACTTGGTTCAATCATGTTAAAGGTATAATGGAGATAATCAAACCAAAAAATGGTTCTATTTCCGGTTGGAACAACATAGGATTGAGTAGATGGGATCTATTGAAGACTTGTTAAAAGAATGTAATATCTATGGAAGGTGGGTCAAACGAATACTGAATTGGATGACAAGAAGGTGAAATAATGTGCCGCTAGAAGGGGATGTTGAGACCGTGGAATATCAAGAAAGAAGAGATTGAAAGTTGGCTGAAGACAAAGGATCTATAGTTTGCGTAGAAATATAACAGAAACCCTAGAGTAACATCACTCAAATACCTTGAGAAGTATGTGTTTACTGATCTGCATGAAGTATCTTTTTGTGATTTTCCACACTTATTGCAGGAGTGGATATTAACATTGAAGGAAAACCATGTAACAAATCAGATCTAATAGTTAGAGTGGACCTTAGTTTAGATCGTGCAATTACTGTAGGTGAATAACAGATTCACCTGTGCAGTAGATTTTTGGATCGACAGTATTGTAGCAAGATTTATAACATAATTTGCAGTAGACACCACGAAGTCGTATAGTGCAATAAAAAAATAGTTTCTATGTGAGCCTCGAGGAAGGTATATTATATAATTGTATACTTCTATTAAGATATTTCTCTATAAAAAAGGTGTAATGACAATGGAATTAGACAACTAAACTTCCTCTACATGCATGGGGGAAGGGGGGAAGCATTGGCTGAAAAAGAATAAATGGAAGGAGAAGTGGATAAAAGAAAGGAGGAAGCCTTGGACCCAATCATGATGGATGATGACCGGATCAAGCAGATCATGGAAACAACTAGAAAGATGCACAGTGGAGTACCCTACCAATACAAGGTAAACACCAAGAAGAGATTCATAGTCATGAGGGAAGACTTGGCAAGTGATGAAGAGGAGGTAGACGATATCCGGGTTGTGGAGTAGATTGAGGAAATCCTGTGTGCAACATATGAGAGGAATACAAGAGGTCCAAGAGTGGGAATAGAAGGAAGTAATCCTATCCATATTAATGTTAGTGCGGAACCCATAAACCCATGTGTGACTAACACACCAAAAAACACACCACCATTTAGACAACTGAATTTCGGGAGAAGGAAGACAACAAGAAGTACATGTACACAAAGAACAAAAACTGGGGGAGACATTTCAAGAAGCATTAATAAAGTATCTACACCGTGGGGAGGTAGTAGTTCAACATTTAGGATGGAAGGACACAATCACACCATCAAGTTACTAGAATTCAAAGGAGAAGCACTGGAGGACTTGGAAAAACACTTGTTTATCTATGAAAATATTTGGGAAGAAAAACAGATCACAGATGAGGATACTAAACTTGCACAATTAGTTATCACACTAAGGGATCAAGCACTAGATTGGTATATGAGTTTAGTCACAAACAATCCACCAGGGACAACCAAAATGATCGCGGATATTAAGAAGTTGTTGATAAATGAGTTTCAGAAACCAAGTTTAGAGGACCAATACATGAATGAGATGACACAAATTAGACAAAAATGAGGAGAATCCATATGGAAGATTGACCATAGATTCAAGCTACTGAAAGGAAAGTTGAAATATCTCATGATAGATATGCATCACAGACACATGTTCATTAACTCACAACAATAGAAGTTTTAGACGTAGGTAGAGGATCTATAGAAAGCCCTACAACTAGAGGAAAACCAATACCAGAAGACATATCCATCCATCGAGGAGTTGAAGGAGGATATGAAGAACATAACGTTCCAGCTAAACCAGAACAAAAGTAAGGACAAACAAGAAGTTGTTTGGTGTACCACATGCAGGAGGGAAGGACATCATAAGAACAAATGCCCAACATTCGCACAATACATGGCAATAGGAATGCCGAATCCACTACCAACAGGAGGACTATGGTGCAAAATTTGTAATAAAAAAGGCCATGATCCATATCACTTCCCAATGATGCATAAGTACTAGACAGTCCTAAAAAGTTCATACTCCAACTTTTGCAAGTCAGTAGGCCATGATGACAAAGATTGTAGAACCATGGAGTTGATGAGAGAAAGGACGTCAGATGCATATAGGGTGTAGGAAGAAATGTTGATCGGGCAAGCCACACCTTAGTTTAACCAGGTACTAGCCCCATACAACACTATGTAGAAATAGTATAATACTACACAACAACCGTATAACACAGCGTAGCCACAGTACAACACAATGAAGCCAAAGTACAATACCACACAGTACAATCAGGTGCCTCAGTAATGTGACATGAGGGGTTAGAGATGGCTATAGAGGTGGAAGACGAGCAAGAGGAGGTTTTGGAAGAGGCAAAGGACTAGTAGTATGTAAAAATTTTCAACAACTGGGAAATTATGCAAGAGAATGTCCACTTCCACCAACAACTTGTATGTATTGTCGTGCATAGGATTCTGACATGGAAGAATTTCCTATGTTATTAGGGAAGATCTAGGAAAACATGGATCAGAACAATCAGAATGTTCAATGGATTTCAGTAGAAGCGATGGATGAAGGAAGAAACATCAACATAGTTACATGTGGAGGAGATAAAACTTGGAACGACACAGTATGACAAGAGCCAGTACAACACCAATGGGTGAAGAAGAATTCTGAACCAAGGAAGTAGTTTGATGCACAGAACAAGAAGAAAATATTTAAGCAATCCAGACAAGAATTTCTAAACCCTGACATCACGTCTACCTCAATCGTGCAACATAGTAAAGACATACCAGAGTACAATATGCCTCCATCATTAGATCATACCAAAGGAATGCATTCCCTGGTACAAGTAATTACTATCAAAGGCTTTTTACAATCATGTGTAAAATTACTAAATGATCTATCCTCTATCAAAGTACTAAAAAATATATTAGAAAGATGTAGCATAGATATAGAAGGAAATCTAGAACAAAAAATAGTCAATCACCTACATTCAAGGATAAGAACAAGTAGGGAGTTCAGGTTGAATGCCAACATTGGAGATTTCAACATGGGAGATATCATATTGGATATAGGATCCAAAGTTAATGTATTACCCAAGAAGACATGGCAATGTATGGGAGAGCCCACATTAGGATATTCACCCATTCAACTGAAATTGGAAAATCACTATAGAGTTCTACCAATTGGGAGACTGAAAGGCGTAACAATAGACCTGGATGGAGTGAGCACTAAAGTTGACTTTGAATTAATAGAGATAGTGGATGACACAAGACCATATCCAAAATTACTGGGCTTAGATTGGGCGTTTGATAACCAGGCCATAATAAACTTAAAGACACAAAAAATGACCTTCGAGTCAGGAGAATACAAGGTCATTGCACCATTAGACCCTTCAGAAGGGGAAAGGTTCGTAGAGCCTACTTTATTTGACTTGGAGGACATTAGCCAGTTGTACACAACAACTGCATGAGATGAGGATTATGTAAACCCAACTATATATGGGATACTCAGTTGACAGAGCATTACTTCATGTTCATAAGACTCATATATGGGCTTAGAGAACTAGAAACAGAGGCTATAGGAAGTTTCCACAAGAAGATGTGCAAGAATAGACCGTGCAATAAGATGGGTAGGTACAGAGATAAGGGATCCACCGAGTTTCCATGGGGTAAATGATCTTCAAGAATTCTTGACACATTATGAAGATGAAGTGTTAGAAAATCAGAGACTCTTATCACTAGATATAACACTCAAGGCCACACCTACAAGATGGTGGGGCGCACAGAAGGAAACAATCAAGGACTCGTACTAATGTAAGCGGTTATTTCACATATGGTATGACACATAATAAAGAAGCAACCAACAAAAAAAATATGATGGACAGGGGGCACCAGCGAAAACCTTAGAGAAGTGCAGAAGGCTGTGGAAAAGGACACCTCGAGAGGAATGGCCTCATCATTTTGTACACACCTTAGAGGGAATCCCAACAAAATTGTATACGCACCATGAACTGTGCAAAGGAACTATGCATTGGACAATACTACAACAGAGATTTACTGAAACTTTCTCATTTGAACATGAGAACCCCAACATAGATGAAACACTTAAAAAAATAAGAGGGGTGATATTCATTAAGGAACCAAAAGTCGAACTCATAACATAAGAGTAATAGGGGAACATATAGACAGTGAAAGAAATGCTGACATGCTACCATGTGCAGGAAGAAATACCAGATGAAGACAATCCACATGACATTCAGATTGAGGAAGATGAATGTGAAAGAGAAGTGGAAGGTCCACCCCTAGAATCATAAGTAATTGTTGCACCAATCAAGTCAACATTGGGACCACTGAGAATCCCAAATTGGCTAGCATTGGAGACTACTAGGATGAGAAAATAGTGGAAAACATAACATAGTTACTACATGAGTACAACGACCTGTTCCCCACAACGTTCACATAAATGAAGGGCATAGCATGAGACCCAGGTGAAATGAAGATACTATGTAGAGCTGAGGCAAGATCGATCAGAAAGATACCATACAGACTAAGTCCAATATATAAGAAAAAAGTCAAAGATGAGATCGATAGGATGCTCAAAGATGGAATCATAGAACCTGTGGAAGAATTAGAATGGATAAGCCCGATGGTGGTTCAGGAGAAAAAAAAAAGGCGGGATAAGAATATGCGTCGACTTGAGGAAGTTGAATGATGTGTGTGTACATGACCTGTTCCCTACACCCTTCAAGGATGAGGTGTTAGAGAACGTAGGAGGACAACAAGTTTATTCATTCATCGATGAATTTTTCAGGATACCATCATATCAAAATAGCACCGAAAGATAAGATACAAGACAACTTTTTCTACAGAATGGGGATCCTACGAGTACACAGTCATGCCATTTGGACTAAAGAATGCACCAACAATATTTTCCAGAGTAGTCATAACTGCATTTAAATAATTTATCCACCAGTTTCTAGAGGTATACTTGGACGATTAGATAGTCTATAGTCTATTGAAATATTATGTAGAGGTCTTGCATCTGATGTTAGAAAGATGTATGGAGTTCCAGATATCGTTAAACATTAATAAGTGCATCTTCAGAACACTATTTGGGATACTATTGGGCCATATAGTATGAAAGCAAGGGTTACTAGTAGATCCTGCCAAAATTGCAGTAAACTTTAACTTGCCACCACTAAAAATAGTTCGTCAACTAAGAGAAACATTGGGACACACAAGATACTACATAAAATTTATAAAAGGATATGCGTAGATCACCGCGCCAATGGAGAAATTGTTAAGGAAAGATACAAAGTTCTAGTGGAATGAGGATTGTCAACATGATCTGGATATGTTGAAAGAAAAGATGGTAACCGTGCCAATACTAGTATTCCTATATTGGGAGAAGACATTCCACGTGCATGTAGATGCATCAGCCATAGCACTTGGAGCTATTTTGGCGCAACCAAGAGAAGGAGAATTGGATCACCCTATAGCATTTGCTAGCAGAAAACTGTTAGAATTAGAACATAACTACAAAACTACAGAGAGGGAATGCTATGGTCTACGTGCTTCAGAAGTCCAGACACTACTTATTGGGGAAACATTTCAATATGTTCACAGACCATTCAACTCTCAAATACCTAGTCAACAAGCCAGTGTTGGGGGGGAGAATTTGCAAGTGGCTACTGTTGTTTCAAGAATTTGATTTTGAAGTAATAACCAAGACAGGGAAGCTGAACGCAGGACCTGATCACATGTCAAGGTCACGAACAAGGAGGAACCTACCAATTTAGAGGAAAACTGTCCAGATCACTGATGAATACTTCACAGACATCATCCAGTACTTGAGTAGAGGAACTATGCCACATAAATATAACACCACACAGAAGAAAAAATTAGTAGTCCCGGCTACAAAATATCAGCTGATTGCAGGAAACTTATACAAAATGGGCACAGATAGAATCTTAAGAAGATGTGTGCTAGAACATGAAATACCAAGGATTTTAGTAGAAGCCCGTGAGGGAATAGAATGAGGACATTACCAAGGAAAATATACCATGTAGAAGGTATTGCATGTAGGACTATGGTGGTCGACCATTCATAGAGACTCAAAAGAGTACTGCCATAAATGAAATGCATGTCAGAGAGTCGGTAAACCAAATAGAAGGGACGAGATGGCCCTGTGACCATAGGTAACTTTGCAGGTATTTGATAAATGGGAAACAAATTTGTTGGGACCAATTAACCCACCACCCAAAAGGACAAGATCAAGGTACATTATCACTGTGACATAATACCTGATGCAGAAGTAGCACCAGTAAAAGATTACAATGCAAAGACAACAAGAAACTTCTTGTTCGAGCAAGTGATCACTAGATTTGGTTGTCCATGGATTTTGATGAGAGACCAAGGAAATGACTTCATTAAAAACACTATTAATGCTATGATTGAGGAATTTGAAGTCCATCATCAAAAGAGTACACCATATCATCCACAAGAAAATGGAACAATAGAAGCCTTTAACAAGATTCTCGAAAATGCATTAACAAAGATCTGTAATGTCTATAGGGATGATTGGGACCTAAAGATACCAATAGTATTGTGGGCATAATGGACCACATGCAAGAATTTGACAGGAAAAATGCCATTCAGATTGGTATATAGACAATAAGCAATGGTGCCACTAGAATGTTTGGTACCCAGTCTGCGCGTAGCAGCGATTACGAACATGACAGAACGAGGCGCAGTATAGGATAGGATGAATCAACTCATGATCATGGAGGAAGATAGGATCCTAGAAGGATCCCACCAACAAGTTCAGAAAGAAAGGGACAAATCTTGGCATGACAGACATATCAAGGAGAAAACTTTCAAGGAAGGAGACTTAGTGTTGATGTATGATAGTAAATCCCTTCAACATCCAGGAAAACTCAGAATGCACTGGTTAGGACCTTATGAAGTAAAAAATTTCACAGATGGGGGAGTTGTACATTTGAAGGAATAAGGAGGTACAGAACTCAGGGGGATGATCAATGGGAGCTGACTGAAGCTATACAAGGACAGTCGACCACCCGAGACTTGAAAGTCACCACGCAGGAAAAAAAAAGAAGCACGAACACTCAGCAGTGCGTCAAAAGTAGAATGTAGTGCACCAAACGTAGAAGGAGCACGAACGCTCGAAAATATTAGTCAATGAAGACAAGGCAAACGGTCACTACAAAGATGAAACAAGTGGGAAAGTAAGATACGATAAAAGAAGTGCCAACTGACAGTGATTATCGGAATTGAATGCTAGAAATGACTGACCTGACGCCGCATTAATCGCGCCAACTGGTGACACAAGGGAAATCAAGGAAAGTATGAGGGAAATGGTGGTTCATTTAAATCATAATCGAGGTAATGTCTCTGATAAGATTCACATGAAACTGATACAAAGAAAGAATGTGGGAGTGGAAAATTTATTGTGTAATTGAAGAAAGCATGAAGCGATAAAGCATATGAAGTAGAGAGTGCAGGTTGAATAGGGTATAGAGGCCACTGATCTTGACGAATGACAAATTTAACACCATGGCACCAACCAAATAGGGACAATCGAACCCACCCACTAGACAACCTCGAAGCAGTGCCAGAACACAATCATAGCCACAGGGAAGCAAACATCAACATCTCAGCCCCTAGAAGTCGTCAATGTGGATGAAATCCCGTCGCTGGATACAACACCAGGAAGCCTCACACCCATTGTGGAGGAAACCCAACAGACAACACCAGCGGGCATAGACATTGATATGCCAGAAGAGGGTCAGGGCCAACAGAATGAGGATGTAGGAAAACAAGTACAACCTGAAAACCCTATAGAAGCCCCAAGATTCAATGACACAGCTCCGAACCAGAAAGAAATGGCCAGGCCAAAAATATCACAGACAACCATGTAAAAACAACCACAAAAGGGAGGAATGGAAGATGTCACTAGCCAACCAAAGGAGTATGTCGAAGAACAAAAAAATGGAGGTTGGAACCTCGAGTCAGCCACCATGGCAAAAGGGCAAGGAGATGGTACCTAGGTCACCTTGCAAGAAACCCACCACAGTCATTGTCTTGCCACGCATTCCAAAATGGGTAGGTGTACCAACAAATTTGCTAGGCCACATCGACAAATTGAGGTACTCAGGCCATGATCTAATGAACACCAACAAGTTCCCAGAGTTCGCCAAGCGATTCTACCTATAGACTGTGGGTATAGGAACCTTTGATGAACCAATTAATCAACATTTCGAGTGGGTAGCAGGATTAGCCAGAATTGGGATTCTAGGTATGTTGGACTTACCACACTTTAGGAGGGGCCAATATGCAAACAACTACATCAAGCAATCATTGGAAGTCACCCATGGAGGATACCTATGGCTGGAACAACTCATCTCCATAGATGTAGATCTCATCACATACATCACAAGGCTACCATCATGGGGTGAGTATATTTCATAGTTCTTAGAGGACAAAACAAAGGAGAAAGCATTGGCCGAGGAGATGAAGAAGAAATACAACATCGAAAGAGGGTCACGTAGAATCATGATCAGGCCTATTAGTGATGTCCCGAAAAGAATGGAAAAAAAAATTATGGCATGCAAATTACTCAGGAAATTCCGCAAGGAGGAAGTCCTGACCAAGGTTGTCGCAGTTGCAGCACAATGTGTCAAGGGAACCACACTCAACTGGGCCCCTTATTTGTTGAATTTGTTCCTAGACAACTGCGTGGATGCATAGGATCTGGGGACATAATTTCATTATTCATGGCTACTCATCTTGATAGCCATGATCGGATGGAAGGAGACGAGGTATTCATTTTTTTCTACTAGGCCCACTCCCTACTAGGGAGCGTGATCCTTATCGCTTGAGGTTGCTTCAGACTCCAAGAACAGAAAATCGAATGCAACTATATTCGAAGGCTATCTCAGCGACATACATGACACCATCGCCAAAACTTGGAGGGAAAAACCATAATCAATCGCACAATATAAGGGCATAGCCAACTTCAAAGCCACTAGACATGTGATGTGGATCCAAGCATGGAAAGATCCTGACAATCAATGGCTACAACTGCGGTACTGCATCACACAGGCAGACATAGAGATGGACATCAAGGATTGGGAAGACTACTATAGGATTCCAGTTCTCATTTGATAAATACCCACAGAGATAGAGGAGTAGGAGGAGGTAAGAGAGGAATAGACACAACCCGAGGAGATAACAGTGCCCAAGAAACCAAGGACAAGTCAGAACAAGGCACAAAAGAAAAAAGGGGCGACATCCAAGACAGGTGCCTAGATGGGGAAGAACAACAACACAAAGGCACCCTAGGTACAACAAAAATAGGCTGAGGCAGCAAAGGGAACTACATAAAGTTCTATGCCACACAAGAAATGCCAAACTAAGAGGCCAATCATCCAGACATGGGGTGCATGCAAGAATGTGAAGGCGCATAGAACGCCCCTAGAATACACAATCATTAAGGATGATGCAGACGTGGTGTCCAAAATGATCCAAGATCGCATAGCCGAGGATTTCAAGAATGTTTTCTGCCAAAGGGATAGAATTGAGGAAGAGTTGGCACACATACGACAACTCCTCAGGAATCCTGGAGAAGCGCAGGCAGCTGGAAGCAACGTAGAAATAGGGTTGTCAGCATCATAGATAGGAGGTGAAGCTAGATCAAGTGAGCATGACAGGATCCAGATGATAGCACCTTTGACCTCAAAATTTCATGTCACCCCCAGCATGTTGCGCATGGACGAAATCGTGGGGCAGTAACCCCTAAAGGACTTGGTGCAACTACATTTGGTGTTTACACAGATACCAACCAAGGCCTTGTACAAACTACAAGTCAACGTTACATAGGAGGTACAGTCTCAAGCACACACAGATACAGTGGAATTGCAACAAACAAAGGACAATTAGGACGATATGGAATTGATACTCAAGTAGGCTAAGATCGAGACCAAAGGGGATAATGACTGCACAAATGGGCTAGAATAGAGAGTGGGCGTAGCCTACGAGAAAATCCCAAAGAACATGCAGACGACCGAACTCAGGGTGACAAAGAATATTGATCAGATTGTGTAGAAAATCGATCAATACCGACAGGATATCTATCATCTTCGGAAGAAACTCACACCTACCACTCCACCAAAGGTGAAGGAGAAAAGGAAACAAGAGGTGACAACGAAGTTAAAGTAGATAGAGAAACAATTCCACACAATGGTCGACTTGTTTGAGAAAGAAACATAGCTCTAAATGAAGCTGGAAGATGATCAATAGGTCCAGTAGTGGGACCAGGAAGGAGAAAGGATAAGTGTAGCTATCAAGGACCTCAAGCAAAGGAAAAACATAATGACGATCACAGAGCGCATAAAAGGAGCACATGACACGAAGAAACTGTAGGTAGAACTCATAGCTGCATGGACACAAAAAAAGGAGCACCATGCTCAAATGGAACCACTCTAGGAGCGAGCAACATTGGTCACTGCATAGGTGGAGGAAGCCAAAACATATATGGCACAAACCTAGGAAAAAAACAACAAGAATACCACATAGGACCAAACACAAGGAACAAATCTCATGGAGAAGTTCCAAACAATCACAAGAGAGATCCACGAAGCACACAAGGGTTAGGTGGCTTGGGATGATCCACATCTCAGTGTTGGGGGATTTTTGGAAGTAGGTAAAATTAGAAAGAAAGGATATTTTGGGAAGAAAGGCATGCATGAGGAAAGCGACAGCTGGAAGGAAGAGAAACACACACGCATGCATGGAAGAACTAACGACGTTAGGGTTAGGGTTTTTGTAATACATTGTAATGGTCGATGAGACAAACACACACACACACACACACACACACACACACATATATATATATATATAGAGAGAGAGAGATACCTAGGAGGTCAAGGGGAATAAGAGGGGGTGAAAAAGGAGAGAAGAGAAGAGAGTTAAGGGGTTCTGATTTATGGAGTGTTACTCATGTGGGAAGAAGTATCTAGTCGATATCACCACTTTAATTCGATCCAATTTTGTAAGTTGTTGAGTTATAGAGGGTCAGAAGGGTAGATCTTGAGGGTTAGATCACAGCCTAAGGATCCTAGTGTGATCTAGTCTGCCTCATAATAGATCTGAATCTGAATGAGAATGAGTTGTAAAGAGCGACGTTGTAGTTTTGGAACTACCGTAATAAAAGAGAGAGAGAGCCAAATATTTGTGGACGTATCCCAAGGTGGGGTGAACCATGGTAAAACTTGTGTTATGATATTGAATGTTTGTATCTCTTTTATTTTGTATGAGTAGATGTTAGAACAATGTATGAATGGGCTAATGAGTCTGATTACATTACATGCATAATTGGGAATAAGAGTATATTTCTTTAATATTTAGATAGGATTCCCAACCTGCAAGTCACATATCCCCATTCAGTCATGGACTGCAAGCAATTGCGTATTGAAGTCACCCATTAAGACTATCTCGGGTGAGACTATGTAGTGCACTTTGTGCGCTACACTACCTTCTGGTTTACCAAGAGGTTCGATAGTTTTAGTGGCTTTGTTGGATCCCGAGTAAACTTGAACCTGGGTCAATCATGTTAAAGGTATAATAGAGATAAAAAAACCAACAAATACCATGAAGAAGTTACACAGGTACACTCCATTTTAGTTAGTTTATGGGAAAAAAGTTGTTGTACCCACATAATTTATTACCCCTAGTCTCTATATAGCACAAGCTACACACATGAGAGATGACAAATCAATTGTGGAGAGGATTGCAAACTTGCAAGAAATCAAGGAAGCAATATTTCTAGCAGATTTTCATTAGACAATTGAAAAATCTAGACATAATTATTGGCATGATAGGCATATTAAGTCCAAAATATTTGCGCAAGGGGATAAGGTACTACTCTATGAAAACCAACATAAGAAACATCCAGAAAAGTTGCACATGC
This sequence comes from Picea abies, assembly GCA_900067695.1. Lineage (NCBI taxonomy): Eukaryota > Viridiplantae > Streptophyta > Pinopsida > Pinales > Pinaceae > Picea > Picea abies. The sequence continues at coordinate 13,634 of CBVK0100069441.1, forward strand.
ATTGGTTGGGTCCATTCATAGTTGCAGAAATATGACACTCTGGTGGAGTTAGGATCACACAAATAGATGGTATCGTTCGACGAGGATGGGTGAATGGAACCCACCTGAAACCCTATATTTATCATGCTTGAACCAAAGCATGGTTTCTCCAATCCAAAGGAGCATGTACAATAGTTATATTTCCATTTCCTACAATTTATTTAATTCAGTTAATAAATGTCGGAGCGTGCATTTAATGTGCCATGACATATATTCTTTTTCAAGCTAAGTGTTTCTTTTGCGCAAAGCTTCTTACTTCACCGCACAGGATATTAAGAGGCACCATTACATTAAATGAAGTCATTTAATATGATGAGGACCCCCATTTTGGTTTGAGGGAGGGAGAATCTGAGCTCGATCACAGCCCATGTGCCACACGCATCCAGTCCATTCATACGGTTTATGACAACCACTGTAACCTGTCAGAACTTTTAATTAATCCATAAAGGCGTGATATGCGTAGATGCCATCGATATCCCTGCCCTTATTCTCAGTTTTTAAAAGGATAATCCCCTCACCTTGACCATGAATATGTCAGTTTGTTCATTAAAATCCAATATCAGTCGATAGATCCTACCTCGTTATCCATCCCATCTGATAGCTAATACTAAAATCATGTTTATGGACTAATCATGTGTCTTTATGTTCACTTACATAATATTTCCATTTCTCCAGTTATAAGACCCCATCAATGCAAGAGAAAGAATCGGTATTTTTTGTTAGCTAGATTTTAAATTTTCTACAATTGCACATACCCTAATATATTTTTGTTCTCTTGTCACAAAGATGACCCCGATTTATCCAACGTATCAACACTTCAACGCTACCATGCCAAGAGAAACAAAAATCCATAGTTCAACTCTCAAAGAAGCAATCCCAGAAAAACCGTATGATCCTCGGATCAAGATCTTCGGGGATGTCAAGGGGAAGACAGAGCAAGTAAAGATTTTGGATCTTGACTTGGTATACCAAGTGTTGTTCCCACAAATGAACATTGATGTGTTATGGGAATTGGTTCTGGATGACATCGGAAGCATGCAATTTTTCCCCAAGCCCACATTTATCAATCTGTTCAACTCCACTATCATGCACCTCATCGACTTATTGGTCTTCGCGACCAACTGTAGCACACCCATTTCGAAACTCTGGGCTTACTCACGCTCTGATACCAATTTGTAGCACACCCATTTCGGAACTCTGGGCTTACT